>VWZN01004530.1:236126-270719 GCA_013396955.1 Regulus satrapa | reverse complement strand
GCTGAACAAAAGCCTCCGCTCGGTGCCCTGCCTGCCCGCACCGCCACGGGTAGCGGGGGAGCGCTGGCCCGGCTAAAATGGGGGGCAGAGGGGGGGGAACGCACCGGAGATGATTTGCGTGAGGTGGTAGAAATCACTGAGCTGCGATCATCTGGTTGGAGATTAAAGAAATATACGAGTCCTCAGTAACAACTTCTATTAAAAGAAAAACAGAGAGAAGATGAAGGGGGGACAGGAAACGAAGCGGGGGGACGGTGGCTCGATAAGTCCCGCCGTGCCCGCTCTCCCTTGCTCCCTCAGGGGCACGGCAGGGGATAACTCACCGGCCGGCTCCCTCAGGAACTGCACAGGGCAGCCGCGGGCTGCCTGTCCCACCCGCTCTGAAAGCACCAGAGGTGACCTTCTGTCAATTCCTTTCTGTCATTCTGTTTCTCGGAGTTCTAGTTTATTGCTCCGTTGAGAGAGTTGACTGGTAAAATACCGAAGGATAAGTTTGCTCTTTGAGGACATGTCAGCCAAATAGCTGGACGTACACCTCCCTCCCTTTGTTTGTGCAGAGGGGAAAGGCAAATGACAGGGGGGAAAAAAACCAACAAAAAACTACATACCATAAGAAATGGTAAACGTAAAGCTGAGAGAAACCGAAATGTGTGTGGGAGCTCTCGCTGTCTCCCTCACGTCACTCAAGTCCTCGATCCAAAAATATTATATTAATTGACGAGTCCTCGCAGAGAGTCCTAAGCAATGCACCGTGGATCTGAAAGGAAACTTGCTGCATGGTTTGTCCTTACAAAGGCGTGCTCCGCGGGCTGAGGACCGAAGCACGAAGGCGTTCCAGCAGTGTCCGCCAGCTGAGCGAGGCGGGCCACCCGCGGGAATGCCCTTCATTCCATCGAGGGCCCTCCGTGCTGCCGGGGCACACATGCCCGGGAGCACCGGGCACGGCACCGGGCCAGCCAGCTCGGTGCGCTGAGCTCAGCACGCCCCGTTCTGTCCCGGGCTGCCTAATCCCACGGGAAAGTTGGCCTGACCCGAGCGAATCCGTGCTGCCAAAGAACCTGTTAGTGCACCACGCCAGCAGCAATTGGGGAGAGAGACACACCTGCCTGCTAATAGGAGTTCTGGGGGTTACGGCAACAGCACTCTGAGTTAAGGGCGTTGCAGAGAAGCTCTGCCACGTGAGAAAGAAAAGACACACAAAGGCATTGTAATACTTGGTGCAGTGTGGCATTAAAGAAGGATTTCACCTTGGGCAAGAACTTTCCCTAGTGAGAAAAAAAAAAAGCATTTAGAAGACTGTAGTAATTTCAAAGAATAAAAAAATACAGCTGAAATTTTGAAGAGTATTTTCATGAGGAAAAGGAGGTAGAAAAAAAAAATTAAATGCATTGTGTCCAAGGAGTGAAGAGGTAACTACAGGTGAAATTCAGCACCCTGACTCAGACGCTGCACTTGAAATGACAGAAATGGGCAAGGAAACACAGCGATGCCGTAGGGCTGCTCACCCATATCTTCTGATAACATTATGGGCAACACAGCACTGCTGGATTTTACCTAAATCCTAACGAGAATACACATTGCATCAAGAAAGGGCAGAGAGGAGGAATATTAGACAGTGCTAAATATAAGGGGGCTTCATACATTGTGTTTGATTCCATTAAATTGTAACAATCCTCACTCCCATTCCTCTGTGTTCTAGCTTTGGGATACCACAAGTTATGGAGATTTCCAAATAAATCTTTATTTCACTTTCTTAAACATCACAAGCTGAAAACATGGAAAAGGTGATGAAAATAACAAGCCAAGCAAAGCAGAGTGAACATTTGCACTTTGATCCTAAAGTGCATTTCAAGAGCCTGTAAAAACATGTCTTCTGGCTTGTGCAGACCAGGCCTGGGTGTGTTGTTGCCCTGGCCAACATGAGGGAGTGCAGGTGTGAGTGCTTCATTTCTTCCTTGTCCTCCTGGCTTGGAAAGGCACACAAGCTCCTAAACACTCATCTGTTTTTCCCCAGCCAAATTTATTGCACGAGACAGGCATGTATTTTCCCTTGTGGATCTTCCAACAGACAAAAAAACAGAGACTGGGAAAAGAAATTCAGTAAGAAATCCTGCAGAAATGACAAGATTGCCAGTAAGATGCTTTCTTGCTTACAGGGATGTGCTTTTTTCTTTTCCTTTCTTACTTCAGAAAAAGGAAATTGCTGTTCAGAATTCCTCTGCCTCCAATGTAGACAATTTTCAGAATGCAGCATTCCATATGAGAGACACGTTTGAGTGCACATGCATACCCTAAAGCAGAATTGCAACATTTATATTTGTTTCCTGTCTTGAGCTCTTGCTGGGGACTAAAAATCAGTGAGAGTCCTCATAGCATCCCAGAAGTGTCTGCTTTTCACTGGTGACTCATGTGCTGCACTACTAAAGTCATATCCAGCATGGTTTTTATTCCTGATTGCATTGAAAGTAAAACACATCCTTGCTATGTCTCGGCTTTAATACAGACTCAATTACAAAATACAACACTCCAGAGATTTTCACTGCAAGTGCAGTGGGTCCCAGCTGTTCAGCTCCATTCTGACTCAACAAAGGTTTCATTGTCTCTTTGCATGCGATAATGCACTCAGAAATGACAAGCAAAGGCAAATTCCTACAGCACACATATGGCTTTGTGTCTACGTAATATATTGCATGTGCTGAATAATGGTTTTTTGTGCTCTAGAACTATGGCTCTTTGGCAAACTGCCAAAAGTTCCTGTTCCTCCTAGATGATCCTGCCATACTGACTACTTAATTAATAACTAATAATAATTATTAACAGATATTAAACATCTCCCCAGACGTAACAAGCAGCCACCATTATTTATTTCAAAACACTAGGCCTGTACAAAAGATGGAGCGAGAAACTGTCTTAGGACAAAAGAAGGGACAGCACACAGCTCATTGCTCCTTGCTCTCTTCTAACTAGGCAAATGGCTGTAAAAGCTACACAGAGCTTTTCCAGACAGTGCATACTAGGAGGCTGAAAGCAAAGCTGCCCAGAGGTATTACAAGCTAAATTTCCTCCATTTGGATTGAGCATTTTCCATTCTTTGACTAATCCTTGCCACAGAAGACTTTGAATTGATGTTGTCCAAGGTTCTGTCTCTGGGCTCTTAGAGAATATGAAAACATGCCTGATTAAAGCCTTATTCAAAACTAAATTCACCATTTGTGAGATAAGTGACTGGTACATACATACATGCATGGAAAACAGAGTCAGTAGAGAAACACTTTGCAACAGCTGCTAAAATGACTGGTGTGCAGCAGGAGACAACAGTTATGGGTAAGACCTCATGTATGAACATAACTGCTACTCTTCAGAAGGACAAGATGGCATTTACAGATAATATTGCCTGCAAGGATTACTGAGCATATGTTGTCTGGCATCTTGTATTTCACAGGATACAAGTGTATTTTCCTCTTCCTTTCACACTAACCTGCAGCAGCATTTGTTTTTCTTTTCACACTTCCTTCTGCCATTACCAAAGCTGACAGTCTGGCAGGGTCTAAGATGCACTATACATTCACAGATAAAAGCACCATGCTAAAGGGAACTGAAATGTTCCCCATTTTGCAGAGGGGAAAGAAAACAATTGCTACACTGCAAGTCCTCTTTTTTTCCTCAGTCAGTATCACATTTGGGCATTTCCTCAGCCAGTGTGAAAAGATTGTGAAAGCACTGTAATAACTCTCTCCTTTGTCTAGAGAACAGGCTAGATACATTATTATGGAAACTCAGAAATTGAAAACTCAGTTTGTCTAGAGAGTGTATTACCCTCACTAGTAATGTTTTGCCATTGAAAGCTTCCTAAGAAGTCCAAGAAGCCTCTTTTGATGCAGGCAAAACATAGGTTCCTTGGCTTATTTTCAGTTCACCAAAAAATAATCAAGGAAAATTGCTAAATTTACACTCCTCCTCTAGCAATCTACAATTTCAGAAATCAAAAAAGGTAATTAAAAACAAGAAGTGCTGCAGTAGCTGACCCTTAACACACCTTTGCTGCAAAAGACAGGTTTCTGTATTTGTTTTTGAGGGTACAGTCAGCTGGTAAGTGAGAGATAACTATTAGGGAATATAGGAAGCCCATTTGTTCATGTCAAGGCCAACATACACTGCTCTGCAACATATGCAAGCAGATCTTGGCTAAGTGAAGTAGTGCTCTGCTGTATTTACGTGCTTCTCATATCTTCAGGAGCAGAAGCTTTCCCCCTGCTATGGAACCTCCTCCTTCAGATGAAACTCGCCGTGGCAATATTTGCACTATAACTGCTTCTTAGCAGTAAAGTGTTTCAAAATATAAATAACAGGTAGATTAGTACTTAAATATAGGGGTAAAAGATTGCTAAGAAAAGGTGATTCTAAAATGCAAGAGCAACAGTGTACAGTATTATGGACAGAAAAATGTTATGTATTCCCCACAGCCTTTCCCTAGAAAAATAATCTAACCATGGAATTATGGATATGAGGGTTTTTATTTTAAAAACTGAGTTCGTGCTACCTCTCACCAGATCCCAATGGGAAGTTCAATCATCAATTAAATTGTCAATCTAACATAAAGCTCTCTCTTACAAATAGTGTAGTTGCTACAACCACGCAGCAACGCTTGGTTTGAGAAAACCTACTTGACAAGTTATGTGCTCATGGCTGTGGGTAAGGGTCAGCGCTGCTCCAGTTCCACATGTTTAACTGGCCTCTTCTGTGCAAGGAAGGGGAGACACTAAGAGAGATACTATGCATGTCATGATGACTGAAAACTACCTGGACTGCTAGATACAGAGATAACACCTCAGTCACTTTTCTATTTCTTTAATGAGTGAGGGGAAAAAAGCATTTCCCTAGACCTACTGACTTGAGCAAGTAGGATTTATTGCAGGGTGCCCTGTAAAACAAATCAATCAAGCCTTTAAATTACCTGAATGTTTTTTGGTAAAGAGTGTTCACCTATTCTACCTACAGATCTTATATCCCTGGTGTATTCAGAAGGCAAGCTCTTTCAACAGGATCCTCCTTTATGAGACTTAAGGATTCTCAGATTAAATCTGCTGTTTCTATTTTCATCTCTCTTCTCTAAGCAGGTGACCAGCCCTTAGCAGGTACTGACAGCTGGTTGTTTCATGCACTGCCTCAAAGGCTACCAGCTTTTTTTAGTAATTTTCAGACTTGTTCCTGCAAAACGCTGTGACAAGATCCTATAAAACTTACTATCCAAAATTTTAATGCATTTCCCAATATAATTATTTCACATATCTTCTTGGGGGAAGGTAACTAGATTTGTGTAATTCTACCTTTAGTGTTAAATTTAGCAAACTGTATTTATTTAGGAAGGTTAAATGTAATAGTAGCAGGACTTTAGTGAGAAGTGGCATGCTCTTTGCTTATTTCTTCAGGAATCTTGTGTATGGACAGTCCTGACTCATCTAAACAGAGGCATCTGATTCAAGTAGTGCATCATCCCTAAGTTTCAACCATGAAGTTGCATCAGTTTAACCAAATTGTTAAATCCACATAACTGTGAAGACAAGCTTTGCAGGAAAAAAAAAGATTTCTCAAGTCTTAATCAACATAGCTGTGGCTTAAACATGTGGGCAGTTAAAAGGCTTTCTGTTGAGACTTCAGCATAACTGTGCTGAATAACAGAATCTGCTTCTTAGTCTTGCAAGAGATAACAAAATGGTAAACCTGAAGCAAAGGAGCTTTTCTCTGGTATGTTTGGTTACTGGTTCTAGAATCATATAAGTCAGGGGTTTTTAATTGTACATTACCTCCAGCAAGCCTGTACGTGCAAGTGTGGAGGGGGGAAAAGAGTAAGGAACTAACCTTTAGAGGCACATGTTCTTTTCATACAGCTCTGGTTTACACAGAGCAGATTATTTAAATTGCAAAGAAAAGGGTTTTGTTGTTGTTTGAAGTGGTTCTGTCCTGTTTCCAAGAAGAAAGTGACAGAAAAGGTAAAGATTTGCAGTGGTTTCAGCTGAGTTGTCCACTTACATTGCCACAGTAACTCTCCCTGCACTCCAAGTCTCTGCAGTGAGCAGGGCGCTGTCCAGGCTGGCAGGTGGGCAAACAGGAGAGCACAGTGCTGCAGCACTTCTCCCAGAAACCCTGGGCAGTGCCTGCTGCTGGCCCTGAGCCCCGGGGCTGCCAGGGGCTGAGAACCAAACCATCCGCAGCAAACACTTCCCAACAGGACTGACTTGCTGAAATTTTAATTCCTGACAGTTTGTTTCTTCTGTTGGGCAGCAACTGAGCATAAGCCCAGCAGTTCAACCTGTTCCCAGCTCAGCCCTTAGCTGCCCTGGTGTGTGCATGAAAGCCACACCTGCAGATATCAAGGGATGGGAGAAACAAGGCCTTTTGCTAAGCTCACAGAGCAATACAGCCTCACAGCTTCTCATTAGTAAAGCTGGCCCAAAGAAGTCGGTTCTTCCTTTCAGGTGACAGGCTAGTTTTGGAAACCTGCAGAGAACAGTGCCTTTTATTTCTGGCAGAATGTGTGGGATTTGAAAAGCAGGGAGGAGAGGATCAAGTGGTGAGCTGGGGTCTCACTAATTGGTTTGAATTTGTGTGTGCTATGCCTGTTCATGCAAAGGCATGTGCTATGATCCATCAGAACATCTTAAATTCATAGGTTTTTCTAAACAAACTACTCCAGCTGGACCATCCATATACTTAAAGATTAATTTTGCTGGCTCTGCTTCCTCTTTTCACTTCTGCACATGAACAGAATTCCATAGAAACCTCCTACCAATGCCAGGAACCTCTTCTGGAAAGGCCAGTTTAAGAGTAGCATGGGACTCAGCCCAGCAAACCAAGGCAATTTGAACAGTATCCTGTCTCACTCCACCAGAAAGAGGAAATTCTGTACCCAAGAAAGAATATTTTGAATGTCAGTGGTGATAGCTGACTGCCCTTCTTCCTCTCTCCCTACGAATATGGTAGCTATCCTAGTTAGAAAACCACATGAAGTAATGCTCGTTTCTCCTCATGCATGTTTCAGTTTCAAAATTCCAAGCTATCTTAGACTCACCCATCTGAAACAGGTAAATTTATGCCATACACTCCTCTCAGGCCTTTTTGGGACAGGAAGGCAGCAGTCAAGTGCTTTAAAACAAAATGACATTTGACAGATTTGTAACCTTAACCAGCCCTCGACACTGTTTCTTTTCCAGGCAGTGACTACAAAAGAGCCCTTCAGGACTGAGGGATGAAACGGTGCCTGCTGATGAAGGCCAGCTAAAATGCCTGAACTGCGCTTCCCAGTTTTGCACAAGCAAAAAGAGAAATGTAGGTAGATGTAGAAAAGCCCAAATGCAGACATGAAGTGAGGAAAATGTTAACTACAAGCAGTTCTCTCTTCAGTGAGTGCGTGTTGGTTTCCAGCAGCAGGCTGAAGTCAGTACATGCAAAACCTTATACATTATAATTCTTGGAGGCTGCAGGCATCAGCTACACCAAGCTCCAGTCTAACCCAAATGACTTGGAAAAGTCATTGCATACCTTGCAAGGAGTTGGACCATGTTTCAAAACAGACTTTTTTAACAGAAATGTAGGTTTCAGCAGTGAGGCAGCATGGATAGAATATAACAGTGTTCTTGAACCAATGGCTCATTCAACTGAATTTCCTTCATCCCACTTGCACTTTTCCAGAGGCTGGCTTTGACTCTTAAGAGTGATGACACATGAATTGTAGACTAAAAGGAGATTAAGTCATGCCAAACAAGTTTATATAGAAATATCACATTTAACAACAAATTAGAAAGCTGATGTATTAAAGCCTGTTACCTTTTTAAATGCAATGAACTGACCTGTTCTTTACCTGTTCCAAATGGCAAAAAATGTGACATTTGAAGAACTGTTTCCTCTCGTTATAATGGTAGCTAACGTGATGCTGACTTTGTGACATGCTTTAGCATGTTGAAACTTCTCTAAAAATAATGTTAATAGAGAAATTTAATTAACAACTCAGTGCTGAAACAAATCCTGAAATCGGCCCTTGGAACAGATTCCTTTATTAAAATAAGACAGAACCCCACACAGCCACAGTATAAACCATTTATTAACATACCTTGTAAGCCATTGGTGTTGATCCAAGGGACATGACAGCTTTGGCACTTCACTGATTTCAGAGGTACTCAGCCCTTAGTAGAAAGGGATTTTAATAGGACTTGAGTGGGCCATTACACAAACAAGTTTCTGATGTGGAAAATTAAATATTTTTCCAAAGAAGTGAAAATGCAGCCCAGGAGATGTGCATTAGTCCAGGTCACAGTGCCTTGCTTTACAAGTAGTCCTAACTTGGTTACCACTAGAGGTGATTCTGTTCTCTCTAGTTGTAAGGAACTCCCAGTGAGTCTATCAAGATGGTGTTAAACACCACAGTGTCATTTCATCTCTCCAAAGTTTTCATCTGATTGCTGAATATCCACATAAAAATCTGTCTTCAAATGGTCAGTGAATCACTGCAGCTCTTTTGGGGTGAAGAGACTTCAGGATACAGGCTTCAGAAATAAAGGAAGACAGACAAAAGGCAGATCTACCTCTGTTACCCCTGAGATGGCAAATACCCATTTTCCTGGTTCCTCACCAATGCTTCTACTCGTACCTTTGAGAAACTGCTATTTTCTGCTACAAGTTTACAGAGATTACAAGGGTAATTTACATCCTCTCCAGGTTAATAAACAAGCTGCCTGATTAATTATAGCATAGAACATAATTCATAGAAATAATCAGAATAGTGTCCAGCCACAAAAAAGTGATAAATATTTAATCCAGCTTCGGTGGCCAAAGTGTGAACAGGTTGGAGATCGTACCACTGAAGGCACTGCAGGTCAGGAAGACCCCAGTACTGGGGCAGCCTTTGGAGCACTGGGGTATTCTCTCGAAGAGGAACAGGATGAGCACTGAGAGCTCCTCCTCAGATCCTTACCATAACCACGTTTCTATCCCTGCCAATGCTCCTAGCCACTCACAGTGACATTCCCTTTTTCACACAACCACGATGTGCCACTCTGCTGTGGAAAGTTCTCTCAGAGCATCATCCATGGGGCACAGTGCAGCCACCAGCAACACAGACTGAGCTCTGAGCTCCTGGAAGCAGTGCACATGCATTAGCTTTATCCAAAGGACTAACACTGTGAAGGTGGACTGTCTCAGCCCCCCATGTATGCCAGCACAGGCAAAGGTCTGCACAGCTCAGCAGGTGCTCCCTGCCCAGAGCTCCCCAGACAGACCTACAGGAATTTCTGTTGAGCTCAGTGGGACTGGTGCACCTGAGACACAGAGGGAACTAATTTCAGTGGGTTTTCATCCCCTTGTAGTGAGGCTGCCACCAAAACCACACTAGCAAGTTTAAAACTAGCTCCAGCACACAGACACAGCACTGAAATCACTTACAGAATTGCCTGCTATAAAAAACTGTACTCAAATAATCAGCAGGGGATACAGCCTCCCTTGGCAAACTGCATTCAGCTGTTTACCAAAGTTTAAAGATCCATCAGAAAGAGAAGACACAGAGAGACAGTCAGCATGTTATCAGACACCTAGACAGTATGGATTGGAGAGAGAGAGAGAGAGAGAAGCCACAGACTTAGGAAAGGAACTCTCTCTAGAATAATGCATAATAGAGAATGTAAAGCCAGACCCTTTATTTCCTCTCATGGCTGAGAATACAAGGACAGATGGTACTCAATGAAAACAAAAGGCAACTAATTCAGGAACCATAAAAAGAAATTATGTGCTATGGAGAATAAAATTATAGTGGTTTTCATTGCCAGAAAATACTGGGATTGAGAGGTTAGTTAGATTAAACAAACAAAAAAAAATTAAACATTTATATGGAAGATGAAAACTGCTTACATTAAATAGTTCTTAAAAGTTAGGGATATAAACACTAATACTTTAAGGAAAAAAAAAAGACAAAAGGATAGTGCACAGTGTTTGTACAACCAGAGGATCAAGAATTTGTACTTCCATTTTTAATGATGATAATAGTAATGCAAGTAATTAATTTAAATGGGTCGAGAACAAAACTCCCCAAAAGGAAAGCTTGTTAAAACTTGTTCAGCACAACTCACACATACTATCTTTTGAAACACCTGCTGCTGCCCAACATTACAAAATACAGTCCTAGGGTGACTGAGTGCTGCTGATCCAACCAGGCAGTTCCAGTAAGCCTCAGTGGAAAAGCACATGAGTTTGGTTAGGGCCACAGCCCCAGGTTAAAGAGTGAAGAGCAGCAGCCGTGTCCTGAAACAGGCCAGGTCAATGTAGGAGAGTACTGAGAGGCTCGCCTACAGCACCAGTAAGGTATAAAAGCAGGCAAAGGAGATTGGACACTTCCATCCCTTCTCCTGGGCTCATGCAGGACTTGAAGGGTGTTAATTACAAGGATTCTCAAAGCTTTCATAGTGCCAAGATCTAGGAAAAAGAAATATTTTTTAACTAGAGCATGGGAATTTCAAAAGACAATACCAGGCCTGCATCTCACTCGTGTTACATGGTAATTTATGCTAACTCCTGAATGGCCACTTGCTAAGTAAGCTTAGGAAAATAACCTCACAGTGTCATCCTTTGGATGCTTCTATGCCTTTTGGGGTTATGGGTATAAACTGGAAGATCAAACCAGATTAAACTAGAGATGTGACAGCACCCAAGGCACAGAAACTCCATTTGAGCTACTGTATCATGCTGGCTCAGGGGAAGCTGAAGGTAAAAGTCAATGTTTCCCAAACAGGTACTGCTCCTGCCAGTGTAGAACTTGGCCTTCCATTCCTGGGAGATAAGGAGCAGTCTGCAGTTTGCATTTTAGAGACTCTGCCAGGAGCCATAGGACAACACAGCCAGTGTGGAGCCAAGCACAGTGCTGTCAAGGGATCAAGTCTGACATTTTAAACAGGGTTATCAACCAGCACAAAGCCATTCTAAAGACATTCAGCACCTCGAGAAGAGGCACAAATGGATCAGATTTGTCTCAGGTTTGCAGGAGTCCTGACGCTGCATGTTTTCAAGATTCTGACAATTCTTCGTTAAAATAAAGTTCAAAAGCAGGATTTTAGAACAGTTCATTGCAACACTGGCTGCCCAACTATCCTATAATACCTGGAAAGAGTAAATGAAACCATTTTGTTTAGCCTTCACCCACAAAATCAGCCACCTTGTCAGGTCAGCACCTCCACATTAAGCTAATTTATAGAAGACAAATTAAAGCTTTAGGCCATCACTACTTGTTGAACCCAAGGCAAATTCTAGGATTCTGTCATCACATGCCCTGTAATATGGCATTGCTAATCCACACACTGTGCTCTGCCTTCTGTTCTTGCATTGGTAGTACCCAGACACTTAACACCTCAATGCCCTGAGTATATACCTTCCAGACAGCAGGTCAGTGCCTGGCCCAGTTAGTGCCTACCCAAAACATGCACGTCCCATCCTGTATTAATCCTCCACATTCGAGCCCTTGGTGATACATCCAAGCTTTTTGCTCCTCCTCCTGCACAGAGCTGTCTTCTCTCTGCCTCATCTGTACACAGTGAGAAAATGATGCACAGCACAACTGTTAAGGCACTTAGCCCTTCTGTCTACTTATATTATTTACTACTCAAGAATACTGTATTAACTTTAAAAAGTGCTTAAGGCATAAGAGGGAACTCTGTTGATGTTTTTTGTTTGGATGAGACGGAAGAAATGTAATATTCAATAACCCCTGCTTTCTCTCAGCATTATATCTATTCAGGCTCAGAACTACAGCTTGATGACAGTGCTTGCATAGGCTCAAATTAAGCCAGTTAACTCCCACTGAGAGGAATGAAAAGACAGAGTGCAAAGAAGAGAAGAAAGGAAGCGTGGCCCAGAGGTTTCAAGAATAGGGCACGTTTCACAAAAGCGGGAAGCTGCTTTGCAGCACACTTACTGTTTTTCACAAGGAGGGAATAATTTGCTTGAGGTGTATCTATACCCCAGGAGTAATTCCATGTTTCATGGAAAACTGTGAACACGGAGATATTAAAAACTAGCAGTACAAACAAAGGGCAGCTAATAAATATGATGAGTAAGGGACCAGGACCAGTAGAGAGTCCCCACAGTGCTGTTAACACCTTATTTAACACCTGAATGTTTGAGATAACATTACATTTGGATTTAAAGAAAAATAACATGTCTATTCAGCCACTTGAGATCAGATTTTTAAGTTCTTCGTAGTAATCATGAGGGCAAGAAAGCTACTGCCTTTCACACCAACAACTGATTCTAGAAGATGCTACTTTAAAGAAACAAAAAAAAGCCCAACCACACACACAAACCACTACAGCAAAAAAGCAGCAATAAAACCATAGCATCTGGCAGCTGGAAACATGTGACAGAAGATTACAGCAGGAGGGACAAGCATCTCTTAGTCCAGGCAGACACTTGAAAAGGATCCTTGAGAAGGGATTCAGAAGACAAAAGGTTCCCCCTAGAGACATAACAGGGAAGCTAAAAAACCCAACTGTTGACCTGTTCTTCAACTCAGGTCAAATCTTCTGATTCCTGAAGAGAGCTGTTATGAAAAAATATCTGAAGATTTCCACTATGCCAGCACCTGGTGCCAATATTCCAGGTTTCTCACCTCTCCTTGCAGCATGTTTCAATTGCCAAACATACAACCACGGATAGATTTGCAGCAGTAGGTATCTCTCTACTTCTACCATTTCTGTATGCCAGGACAAAGGAATAAGTGTGATTGCATTAAAGGATTCAGATATTTACAGCAACATATACTGATCATTGTTACCACTGTACACCTGCTTTCTCTGCTTACAGATTACAGACTAAAGTGAAACTGAAGACTTCAAAGAATCAGTCATAACTGCTTTCCTTCCAGTTCTACATGAAAATCTTTTGCCAGTGTCCAGTGACAGAATAAATCTCCATTAGTCACAGACCAGAAGCCACAGCCTTCTGCTGCTGCAGGACAAAAGGACCATAAGCTGGAATTCCTAGAGCCCGGTCATTTTCATTTTAGCTTGGTCACTTTCTTGATCCAGGGTACGAATTTGCTGACCTTTGTGTACACACCGGGCGAATCTTTCCGACCACAGCCATAACCCCAAGAAGTGATGCCCAAAATGATCCAGCGTCCATTTGATCTCTGACACATGAGAGGCCCTCCACTGTCACCCTGACAGCTGTCCACCCGTTTATCTTCAGAGAGGTTCCCAGCACAAATCATGCGGTTGGTGAACTTCCGCCCATACCGGGCCTCACAGTCTTCCCGTGGGAGAAGGGGCACCACCCCCTGCAGCAGGGTTCTGGAATAGGACTTCCCTGGAACGAAACAGATCAGCCAGACTGATTCACATACAGGCAACAGTAGGGAGCTGGTGCAACAGTGCTCCCTACAAAAGCAGACATTTATATATTTATGTCAAGTATTTTCAGCACAAATAGACTGAGCTCAGCATCTCTGAGCCACGAGAACTTCAGAAAACAGTGATGCCAAGACAGACCACAAAAAAAAAAAGAGCTGTAAGATCAAAGATGTATGGAAGAGGGTTGTAGAAAAAGGCTAGATCAAAGGATGAGTCTTACTTCTGGTTCTGTCAACAAGTAACTTGAACCTTGTTCAATTTATCTCACCTCTCCAAACCTCAGTTTCCTCCTCAGTAAAGCAAGGACAGTGTTTTCTCAAGAGCATAAATGCCGTCGTATCTGTTAAATGCTCAGTCCTCAAGGAAGTTTCAGAAGATGTTTTAGAGGCATTCAAATATTATTCAAAGCGAATTCGCTTCGTCTTTGGCCAGACATGAGTCTTTTTGATCAAATCTCTTTATTACTCCAGGGCTGCTCAGAACACAAGGCTAATGTGCTATATTAGAGTATGACCTTTCTGTGCCCAAGGTTTATGTAAGTTCACAAGGCAGTAGGTAACTGCTCTTCAACCAGCAGGAGAAAGCTGGGTTTGGTGCGTGGGAAGGATTCTAGCCACTAAGTTCCAGTACAGCTTACTGTAGTTACATGGCTAAATTGTTCCTTGATCCACCCCAAACATCCTGAAGTGATACATGCAACTGGCACAACTGACTCCAAAGGCAAATACATACTTGCAGTTAAAAAGCTGTGGTAATAGCTAGGGAAACAACTGAGGACAAGCAAGTCCAAAACCAACAGATGAGCTCCTGGGGCTTTTGGCAGGAAGTCTTTCTAAACATAGGGCTTTTCTCCAGTCATAGCAGCCTCAGAAAGGCCTCCACGTTCCCTTTTACTTAGGAAGCTTCACAGCAATATGCTCAAATAGGACAGGTCCAGGCTGTCCTGAACCCAGGGCAAAAAGCAGACTCAGAGTCTATCTGTCCTTGCAGAAATACACAGGGAGATTAAGCAAGATACTCGAGAGAGATTTCTCTTGGAGGGCTCCTCCTACCTCTAAGCCCTCACTTCACTATGACAGTATAATGAAGAAGGCAGGTCATGGAAACATGGGGGCTTCCCATGGGCTTGGTATAGTGGCTCTGCACAGGCTGCTCCCTTAGGGGTCTGCTGTGGGCAAGCACATCAATGGAAATGGGAAGAAAGAGAGAACTGTGGCCAGATGACAGCCCTGGTCTGTCCCGCAGCTTCAGAGGGATACTATGGAAACCAAAGCTCTCACCAATATTGAGCAGACTCAGTAAGCCTCAAAATCAGATGAAAACACCATAGCACAAACCCACCTCATCTCCCCATTCCTTAGCACCATGCACTGGCACAATGGGACAATGGGAGAGGTGAGAACATAGCCTTGAGTTGATATAAATTAATGGCCCATGTAGGATTCTGAAGGCAGACTTCCTCACCTCTCTTGCCTCTCAAAGCCCCTCCACTCACCTGTGTCTCCCCAGCCAGAAATGATGCAGGCTTGCCTGTTGATATCAGACCTCTCTCTCCTGTCAGGCAGGCAGACGGGCAGAACGTGGTGATTGAAGGAGAGACAGTGCCCTTCTCTGCCCCGCATCCGGACCAGGGCTATGTCATTATCATTGCTGCCAGCCCAGTAGTTCCTGTGGAGGACAATCCTCTCCACGGGCAGCTCCCTCTCAAACTCATCCTTCACACCTGTGTGGTAATCACCCACCCGCAGGAGGTAGCGCCGCACATCAACACCAAACCTGGAGAGAAACAGACTCAAGATCTCAATACTCATACTAAGAGGAAAGCAGACTCACACAAGTCTGCTTGAACTGAGCAACCTCCTCACATCACAGTGGTAAAACAGTTCTATGTGTTTAGGGTCTCTTTAGCAGATATGATCAAGCCAGTTGTTGCAGATTTGGTGTCCCAAATCAGTATCTACTGTGCACAGGACTTTTCTCCTATAAAAATTATTATTATAATTGCAACAGGCTTGTGAACTGACCTGTTCACAGTTCCTTAAAGCACTTAAGATGGCAAAATGCTGGTTCCCTTTACGCTGTAAAGCCTCAGAGTTAAGAGGCCAGGTGCAAGCAGTGAAAGAAAAAGCATGTCTATATTGAGTCATCCCAAGCACTCCAAGATCACAAACATAACCTGAAGGTCTTGCTTTAGAAACTTTGTTCATGTGGTTACACAGGGCTAGGAGCATAAAGGTGGACGATGTTATCTTGTCCATACTTGTTGGGTATCCCTTGGGGGTCCCCCCTCCCAAACACACCTTTTGAAGCAGTGGGCTGCAGTCACCACCCAGCAGCTGCTGATCAGTGTTGCTCCGCACAACAGACGAGTATCTCGATGAAAACCCTTCAGTCGCAGTGAGGCCTGCCATGGCCAACTGCCTCTGAAGAAGAAACAGGAATAAGAGGTGTCACACACATGGGAGCCATCTTCCTCTTTTCCCATCCACTCTGTCTTATCTGAGCTCAGCTGGCTTGCATTCTTCTCTAGAAAGCACACTGGTTCAAACCAAGTTCAAAATTCACCAGTGAAAATGCATTAATGTAGTCAGCATCTGCCAGGCTATTTCCAGAGCCTGAGGAAAAGCTGGAACCCATCTGGCTCTCTCAGCAATTACAGGGTAGTACCTCAGAGACTTGTTTCCACCTATGATCCTTTTCTTGCGACGGTGAAGCAGGCGCATCCCACACACACCAGATTCTGGACCTGCAAAGTTAGAGCAGTTGGGTAGGGACCCTCACCTTAAGTATCAGCACTGCTGTCACAGAGCCAAATACCATTCACTTTCTCAGAGGGCATTAATCCTCAAAGTAATCAACTACGTTGTGTTGTGCATATGGAATTCATAGAACATTTTATCCCTTAGGTTTCCTTAATTTCACGGGAGGTGCTTACCAGAAGTCTCTATAGTCTTATGCCAGGAGTGGGACCCATACTTATAATTTCTCAGTACTCTAAAGCCCAAAGATTGCTTATGGTTGATGTTCTAAGGAAAAGTATGGTGACTTGGCTGTGAGGAAATTCTGCAGGCTCAAAGGCCAGACATGGGTGGAGCTCCTCAGACTAATTTGGAACACTCTGTGCTGCTAAGAAGGTACACCGAGAACAAGAAAAAGGTAGGAGGTGCAGGACGGGACATGCTTATTTTGTAGGTGAAGTTTCAGCCAAAGATAAGAATGACAGGGAAAAACCACATAAGCATGCAGAGATCCTACAACCAGAGCTCCAGATTCCTGCATAGAAGAAATGGGAATGTCACCTGTTCTCCTGATATCTTGGACCTTTTCTTGCACATAGTCACAGATCACCCCGGCATCTTCACTGTGCCAGCAGCTGTGACTCCTGGTGTCAGGTGTGGCACATTGCCCCAGGGTGTGCTCCACGCCAGTGCATTCTACGCTGTCCAGATGGATGGGCCCACGGCCTTCGCCAAAATACGCCATTGCCCTGGCTCTTGCTGTGCCACTGCAATTAGAGAGAGGGTGGCCAATCTGCAGTGAGCAGGAGCCAAGTGAACCTGAGGCATGAGTGCATTTTAAGTGGAATAATATTTATGCATCAGTCCACACACAGACAATAGCAGAATGAGAAGAGCAACCTACTCTGTCAAGCATACAGGGGTGTGCCAAAACTAAAACTAAGCCCCCAGAAACAAGTCCAGAAGTGCTCCCAAGAGCTGTTTATAGCTGTAAGATGCCTGTACCACAGCTCTTACCTGAATCCCAGTTGCCTGCAAACCACTGTGGCATCTCTGTCAGTCCAGTCGTCATCACAGACACTGCCCCACTGCCCATTCAGCAACACCTCCACCCGGCCCTCCTTGGTGCTTTCCCCATCCACCAGCCGCACGGGAGGCCCTGAGGAGAAAACACATGGGCTGCTGCAAGCAAAAACACCAGAGGGGTCAGGTGTCCAAAACCTGGGTCTATAGAAAAAGATAAATCCCAGACATCAGTAAGCTTGAAACAAAAAGAAAAAAGAAAAATAAAGTGTGTCCATATGAAGATATTTTACCTCTGTGCTGAATCAGAAGACTAGATACACACTAATTTATTTAATACATACTGGAAATCATCAGTGGATCATACTCTGAAAGCTGAGTAAAGAGGAGAACAAGAACAGAAAGAAAGTTATTAACTCCTGAGCCAGGAGTTAGATAAGCTTAAGTATGCCTGGGGAAAAATCCACTTAATTGTAAAACTATTACATGATTCTAAGCAAGAAAAGAGTTCTACATCCAGGAAAAACAAAAATGTTGGATGCCAACTATTTCAACGACAAATGTTTGACAAACTGGGGTTCTGCTGTAGTAAGGAAAGGGGAGAGTACTAGACATTATATAAATTAGGAATTTATGCTAACTTGAAATACTTTCACAATTTTAATTAGAAGTATGCCAACCACACAAGGGAGTGCAAACAACAACCCCTTGCATCTGAAGTCCTCCTGTCTTGGCAAGGTGTGGCATTAATGTAACCACACCTAAGTTTCCTAAAAGATCTAGTTAAAGGGTTCCCCTGAGCAATGGCACACTATGGCAGCCACTGTCCCTCAGCCCCTCAGGTTTGTTTCAGAGACTGCCAATGCAACTCTCTCCAGTTTCCACCCATCTGCTGGCTTCACAGTAGGTCTGGAGTGACACACATTTGTGGCTGTGCCCCAATTCAGCCAGGGCTCATTCCTCCTCAAAAAGCAGACCCCTTGTTGAAACAGCACAGGGAAAACTCCCACATCTGCCAGAGCTTCCAAGGAAACAGGAAGGTCAAGCTCCCCCACTGTTCAGGACAAGAGCAAGGTGAGTTACCCAGGCTGCCATCCATGACTGTGTTGCTTTCTGGGGAACAGCGGACTCCCAGATCCTCAGCATGGGAGCAGTCATGCTGCCCCCAGTTGCTGTGGGGACAGTCCAGGAGAGATAGCTCTGTCCCCACACATGCCACATCATCCAGTAAGATGAAGCCCTGGCCAGCAGCATAGTCTCCTTCAGAGGCCAGAGCAGCAGGACCACTAGAGGAAGGAAACAGAAAATAACATTGAAATGCTAAATCCACAGAAGGACTCAAGCTCAGATCCAAAGAGAAACTCCCCTGCTTAACTATGAAGCTGGTGGCCTCCTGACCTAAACCACTCAGTGGACACCCAGGATGGCAACCAAGCATCCTCACATCTCTCCAGCTTCAGTTTTCAGGGCGGCCTCCTCAGACCAGTCCATTTTCTAATGTCTGTTCTAATCAAAGGCACATTCAAAGGCACACAGGAGCAGCAGAGGCTGATTTGCAGATACAGCAGGTACATCACTTTGGGGAGGGGCTGCAGAGTAGGCATTAAAGATGTCAAAATTTAAGTAATTCTACTTCTTTTTATAGGAAACAGCTACCTGGCACTGAACTGCAGAAAGCTGCAAACTTTTAGGCACTAGAAGAGATAACAAATGCAGTATATAGTTGAATTCAAAGGGAAGAATTTTAGGACACCCTAATCATGTCCAAATAATCCTCAAAACCCCAATATACTAGCTCAAAGGCAATAGTATCCTGATTTTAAATCTTTCCCAGACTCCCACCTGAAGGGATGACAGTTCAGCAATGGGCTGAAAATCCCTATTACTACTCTTTTTTGCCCTGATGGTCCTTGTTCAACTACTGAAGGTGATACATACAGAGATAGGTGATATCCTTTTACTGACTGAGCAGAAGTGACAACTGCAAATTTAAGAAGCGTTAAAGAAAAATTTCTGAAAATTTGCTGAGGGGTTCATAAGGACTGTATAAAGCCTGTTATCTGCTTTCAAAACAGGCTGAGGCAAGAGATAATAGATTTATTTTTGCCCCTTGGAAAGGATGTGGATACCTATTAATCTTTCCTTAATAAGTTGTATAATGGTAATAAGCCTTCTAATAAAGACAGCATTGAAGGATTAAGGTCCAGCCTATCCCAGTGAAGGGTGATGGAATCTAATCCTTGAAATTAGAAAGCACAGACACTAAACACTTTCAGTCCTACCTGAAGCCCAACTGCCTGCAGACCACCTGGGCACCGAGGTCTGTCCAGCCATCATCACACACTGTGCCCCAGTCTCCATTGTAATAAACTTCCACCCTGCCTTCGCCGGGGCTGCGGCCGCCAGCCAGCCGGACAGTGCCCTCTGCAAAGGGTGGGAGAAGGAACGGGCAGCACTCAGCAGGGGAGACAAGAAACAGCCTGTGCACCACTGCTACATCTAGTACTGCCCACGAGTGAAAGAAACAAAAGACACAGATGTCTGGTACTCAAAATACAAACGTTCATTGCTTCCAAACATACCCATCTGTCAGGGGAGGGCTCGCTTCAGCCTTTCCACAGCACCTGAGCAAAACCATGGGAACACCACCAAGTCTGCCCCCGATCCATTCCCCTACTCTCTGCCTCCGCACCCAGCAGCCCTTGTGGGAGCCGTATATGGAAGCTGTACGGGATCCTGAACCAGGATCTGATCCTGAACCTTCTGAACAAGCCAAGTAATGTAGGGGTAAGACTGACTGCATCTGACTGGCAGAGCTGTACATCTGTACCTGTGAAAGGGTCACAGGAGACCCCAGCATCTTCAATGTGGTCACAGTTTTGCTGTCCCCAGTCACTCTTCTTGCACTGATCAAGGGAGAGCTCATTCCCTGAGCACTGCACTTCATCCAACAGGATTGGGCCAGATCCCTGCCCATAGTGAGCCCACGACAAGGCTTTTGGGGTCCCACTGTAAACATTACAGACAGGCACGCTCAGTAAGAAAGCCACAGTATTGTGTCCTCAGATTCTGTCTTGCACAGGGACTCTCCTATGCTGGGTCACTGTCCTCCCATACATCATCTGGTTTTTGACACAGTGGAATTGCCAACTGTTAACTGAAAAATGTTATTGGAAATTTTGCAATGAGCCCTTCTAGCAAATAATGAAAACGTTACTACAACATGAACAGTTCAGACAGATAGGGACTTCCACAGACAATGACGTAACATCAATCTCATAACAGGCACAACTCCCAAAGATTGAGTGATCTCAGATTTGAACAATCTATTTGAAATTATCCTGTACTGATGTGATTTTCAAGAATGCTTAGTATACAACAGCTCCCATGTTAAGCACTGAATGGCACTCAGGAGAATGAGGTGGTCTCTCTTGCTTCCCTGTCTGAAGAGGATAAGGGCAGGCAGTGAAACTAGATGTGTTTAAACTTAACCAAATAAGCAACTGCAGTTCACATATGGAAATCACCATGACAAGTTTTCATTGAGGCCAACAAGATTTGTATTGGGTCGTATGCAAAAATGATGAACAGGATAAACACAAACAATCCTTAGACAGGAATGTACCNATTGAGGCCAACAAGATTTGTATTAGGAATGTATCTTTTTTTTTTTTTTTCTAAACACAGTACAAACCCATACAATTTACAAGATTAGGGTAAAAAATCCCTTCATAGTATAATCAGTCCAGAATTATGTTTCCCAGGGTTTCTGTATGTCTCCTATGGGAAGGGCTGGTAGTATAGTGAAGGGAGATGCTCTCGTGTTTTTCATTCTGCCTACTTCTATTACTACTCCATGACGTGCAGCAAAGAAATTACCTGAGTCCCAGCTGTCTACAGACTACTTCAGCATCCCGGTCGTCCCACTGGTCATCACAGATGGTTCCCCACTTGCCATCATGGTAAACCTCCACTCGCCCTTCAAAGCTCTCCTTCCCCCCAACTATACGCAGTGGGGCACCTACACCTGTGCTTCAAGATTGGGAAAGAGAGCACAACACAACAAGACAGAGACAAAGCACGTCCAGCAGTTCAGGGTGTAGAACCATTCTCCAGCCAGAGGAGCTCTCATGATACTCTCTTAGCAAATCCTCCCCTCTAGACCACCCCCCACAAGCACCCAAGTGATTGCAGCTCCCAGAGTGGGGTACTGCTGGTCCAGAGATGGCTCTTTCATTGGCTGCTGTGGTGAACAGGAGTTATCTGCCTGCAGACAAAATCCCGTCTTGATTAAAAGGGGATGTGGTCATAAGCATCAGCCATCTTTTGGTGATTGAGATCTTTCCCTGGAGATTTACCTTCTGGAGGAACACAAGTTACCACGGCACTCCCCTGGTTACAAGCTCCTGACACAGCTTCCTGATAGCCACACTGCAGCAGGGCTTCCTCATTTCCATGGCAGTTTGCTGACTGCAGGTGCAGGGGAACAGGCCATAGGCCAGGATGACTCTTCTTCCCAGCTGTGCCGATCTCACTGGTACAAAAGATGCAACAGAGCAATGAAATGCCACAGCATGTCTTGACTTACAAGTTCCCTCAGTTGTTGTGACTCTCCAGTCCAGCTGTGATAGTTCACACCCCAGTGAATTGGAAGTGCATAAAGGGGTGACCACTTACAGTCTAATGGGAAAGCACAAGCAAGCACCAAGCACTTCCTAATCCTTCTGTGTGCCAACCTATTGCAGAGGAGTTGGTGTAGTCAGAAATGGCACTCTCATTTGAAAGCAATGAACAAACCCATCAACAGACTCAAACACCAAAACTATATTACTAACCTTCTCTCTCTGTGCTCCTTATCTCTTTGCTATTTGGAAGATTGAATGTCCAAATCCCAGATACCCAAAGAGAGTTCATACTCCTAAAATTTCTGTTAGATCACCATAGTAACTCCAGCTGATGATCATAAAAAGGGAATCTCACAGCTCACTTTTCACAGCTTGGAGCATGAAGCAGAAAGTATTGTTTTAAAAACTTCTTGCAAATGCTGATTGGTTGGGGGTAGCCACAGAAAGAAAACAGTACAAAAGGACTCGGGTAAGTGGGAAATTAAGCCCCAAAACAAACTCCTTTCTGCCAGCCAACATATTGTGCCAGAGGAATTGTAACCACAGAAGCTGCTCTCTCAAAAGCCATACGAGCATGTCCCTCTCACAACCAGACTGAGGTTCCCACCTGAGACCTAGTTGCCTGCAGACAACGCTGGCATCCCAGTCAGTCCAGTGGTCAGCACAGATGGTACCCCAGAGTCCATTGAAGTACAGCTCCACACTACTGTCTTCAGCCAACCGCACAGCACCTTCCAAAAGAGAAAAAAAACCCAACCAAAAACAAGCTGCTATCTGCTGACAGAAGTTTCAGACCAGCAAGTCTTGGATTTGCATGCAGCTGAGCTGAACTGCACTTGGCTTCTTGCATCCCTTTGCTGTCCCTTTTTGCCTGTGCTGGCACTAAAGTGATGTGCATGAAAGAGTGTGGGTGTGGCACCTTTCAGTCCCAGCAATGGCTACTTGGGAGAATGACTGGTGTTATGGTCTTTTAAAATCCATGGTAACACCAGCAGGAAAATTGGCTTCTGCTAAAGCTCCTGGATTCTCCTTCTGTGGAATGGGAATGATTTTACATGCCATCTTGAAAGGGTGTGTGAAAAAGGCAGGCTATCTAATTACTTCTGACACTCCACTGATCTATTTCCATCAATCACTTCACCTGCACGACTCTGTTGCTACAGTAAGATGCTCAGTAACAGCAGATTAATCCTCTTTAATTTCTCTAAGAAAAGGAAGCACCAGTGTAAATGCCCTTTCACTTCCCACCCCACCAAAAATTTTACCTCTGTTTAGAAAGCACATCTCCTCACTCAGTTATGTACCTGCAGAAGGACACACTTGTTTGCAGCACCTCAGTGCAGGCACACAGCACCACTACACTTATATCCTTCCCCTTAATGAAGCCATCTTTGAAAGCACATCCGCTGTCAAGGGAAAAGACTATCAATTCATGTATTAAACTGGTGCTTTAACTGTTATACAAAATGCAGGAAAAGCAAGAAAGGACATTTTCAAGAATGCTGCACAGCAGCCAATGCATTGAGAGAGCTCAGCTCATTGCTTGCCTCAAAGTAAGCAGTAGTCCTTGTGCCAGCACTGAGGAAGTTTAACACAAGCCTATGATCTGCCTTGCCAGAGAAGAATTTTTTCCTGTTATATTTGAACTGCTACACTTGCATGAGGAATGCTCAGATATAGACCCTAAAGGAGCAGAATCAGGTTGTTTGGTACATTACTAAAACAGTTTTCAAAGTGGCATAAGTTAGTAGTGGAAAAAAAAGAAGTCTCCTTGTGTGAGCATAAAACATCTACACAAGGCATTACAGCTACAGCAGCTTAAATCCACCCCCTGCTATATACAGACGTTCTTCTCCCACAAAGGCTAGCCTCTAGTATTAATTATTTCAGCAATTCGGAACAGTTGTGCTTCTTTCTCAGGGTGTTCCACCTGCCACTCGCAAGTCTGTGCAGCACACATTTGTGTCTCGAGCCCCGAGGCAGCGCAGCCCTCACCTTGGTTACAGTCACAGTTGGCCCAGCCGATGGCCCCTGACACAAGCCTGTAGAAGCACCAGGGCGTCGCTCCCCCATCTGGGTTCCTGCAGTAGTTGTGGTCGCCCAGGCCACGGTCTGGGTACTGCTGAACGTAATCAGGGAACTCTGCCCAGTTGAGACACTCTGCCCCGGCCTCGGTGACCGCCAGTGAGCCATTGTAGTAGCCGAGAGGTCCCACAGCACACACGCTGGGCGCTGGGCACAGGAAGAGAGCGTTAGCATCACCTAGGGCATCACACGGCTGGTTATGAGAAATACCCCTTGTGTCTGCACTCTCAACTCCTGCTTGCTTCATTCCAACTCCAACACTCTTCAAGGTGCTGCTCAAAGAATATTCATAGCACTCGCTGTCTAAACCGCAAATTGATCTGAAGCAATTAACTGCCCAGACAGACCTTTGAAAAGTGTTAACTTAGGACCTAAACATGACAGTTTGAACCAGTTCCCATTACTGTACATGCAATATGTGTACTCACTTTGTAGCAGGGCTGTACAAAGCATGAAAGGTGGGAAATGACACTGCATTTCATTGGATGGATGTTCCCTATAAACATCAGCGGATCACCTGGCTTATCTGAACTTGACTAATATACTGGAAGATAAAGGGAATCTATTTTGGGGGAAGTGCAGGAATCAGTGTTTCAGTGCCCATGTAAAATACCCAGTGAAAAATACTCAATAATTGATTTATTATGGTCCTTAACAAAAGGAGAAAACTCCCCATTGATGACCCTGAAATAACCAAGTGGGAAAAACCCCCCAGGTCTTATGGGCTTTATAGAGTCCATAACATGGGAAGAGTAGACTGAGAAAGGGACAACATTTACAGCTCTATTCACTAAGTAAACAAAAAGAGGCCTTTCACTTTCAGAAAACCCTTCTGCACACGGGACAAAGAGCAAGGATACAAAGAAACTTTGCATCCTGTCATTTGCCTTCTAGCCACTGCCAGGCCCAGAGGGGATAAGTGACAGCTGAAGGTTAAATGCAAGGTACAGAAATGAGAAGCAGTTGGAAGTCAGTGCCTGGAAAACAAATCATATGCATGGCATCAACTGGGACCCTCAGAAAGGGTATCTGAGAATTCAGTAGTTTTTAGAGCAGAGGAAAGGTAAGCATGCAAAATGACCAAGGCAAAGAAAGAGATTAAAGGAGAACATGTAGGAGGAGCAGAGAGCTGAAAGAGCATTCAACATTGAAGAAACAGAAGTAGTCTGGTCATGTTGGTGAAGGAGATAAACAGGTATTGGGGCAAGAGAAGACTGAAGAAGTGATGAAAAGAAAGGAAGAAGGCCAGGTAGCAGTGGTTCCTTGTGCCTATGGTCTCAGATCACCACTGCAGGAAAGAGTCTGCCCAATGACTGAATTAATAACTTCTTGTTCTTACCTGCACTCTGCAAATGGTTTTGGTTGGGCTTGGATCCCAGAAAAGCCTGGGAAAAGAAACAGAGCAAAAACAGAGAGATGATTATCCAATGAAATAAACATGGGCATGCCCTAAAAGTAGCTCAGCTTTAGGCTAACACACCCTAGTAACCAGCCTTTTCCCTGGTCTCCCCATTGCTCCTCTTCAAATACAACCACGGCTCTGTCCACTAACAACAAAATGAATAGTTACTGGCCTGCAGAGATTTACCCTTGATCTAAGCACTACATTATGACAGGGTAGTGTTTTGGGTTTTTTCCAACAGAGTTAGAAGTGTGAGTGAGAAGCCTATGGAAAGGCAATAGAAGAAAATAATTATTATCAGTAAGAAAAAGAATAACTCATTCTCTCTCTGTTTATAGGGCATGTCATCTACAACCAGAGCAGCAGAGATTTATCTACTTGAGTGACAGAATGATGCCCCCAGAATGCCTGTTAAAATGGTAATAAACATCCATGTATAAAGTGGGAAACATCCAAGGAAGAAAATCCAAGGCTTTCTGAGGATTTTGTTTTTAATACTTGAAAATACAATATGGTCTATGGTGTTATTATCCTAATGGAGTTAAATAGCTAGAACCAAAAAAATATCAAACAAACTCCTCAGAATTCTAGCATCCTGTCTGGCCCCAAAACTGCATTTCCTTCTATGGGCAGTGTTTTTTGTGGTTTTAACTTGACTAGAGGCTGAGAGATAGAGATCTCCACTCAACACCACCACATGGTGTGCAAGCAAGTGCAAGACCTTCACAGACGGAGAGTGAAAAGAAGAAACTGTACATGCTTCTGCTAGCTCCTTGTAGTTTAGTTTCTAAACATTCTACATGAACATTTCTAATACTTCTATATGAATAAAGAATTGTCATTCACAGAGCAGATATGTGCAGCTAAGGACACTAGTTGTTGGTAGTGGTTGTGCTTTTCTTCAAAATGCAGTTGTTTTGCCTCTCTCAGCTTCACCTGTTCCTGGAAAATGGGAAAAATTAAATTTGGAATTAAACCAAATCCCCTTCTGGAATAAGCAGAGGTAATTCCCACAGAAACCTGACAAGAACAACACCTACTAGTGTAAGGAATAATATTCAAATTAAGCCGATGAATATGATCCACAAGGTGCTGACAACCATGGCCAAGCTCTAGCATCACCCTCCAGAATAGGATACTGCATGCAGAAGATGAATTCCCGAGCAGCAGATCAGATCTCAGGTGCACACGCACAAAGGGATTCAGGCAAAAATCCATCTGCATGTATCAGGCTGTTGCAAGCCCACATAAGTGTTTCTGAACCAACATCACTGAAGGACTTACCCGAGGACCTCAAAACTCTTTGCAGAGTGTAGAAAGTGAGCTAAGCTGCGCTTTTGTGACTGCACCACAATCCAGGTCCCTCAATCCCTAGCTTTTAGTGTACATCTGCAGACACGTGTAAGCCTGCTGGTGATATAAGGATGAATCAGATTAATAAGAGGATATCTATGGGAGTCTGAGCCCGCTCTTCTTGGAGCTGGACCATAAACAAAAGTACTGCAGTCCGAGTAATAAGCCTCTCTTTTAATGAAAGAGTAGTTGCTGCCAGTTTCTGTAGCAGCTTCCAAAATACCCCAACGATGACCATCACCACCAATTAAATTCAGTGCAAACAGCCTATGCTGCAAGCATTGCCCCAGGTCTGTGCAGCTATAAATCATCTGTCCTCAACAGCAAGAGAGACAATCAGCAAAGAATAGAAACAAAGGATCTCTCCTGCTAGGGTCACTGCAGTGCCTGAGAAACATTGGAAACCCAAGCCAAAGCATCTGCAAGCCCTCGTTCATCCTTCTTTCCTGGTTTGTTTATTTTTATGAATTTATATGCAAAATGAAACAAATCTCTCCCCAAGCCCCCTTCTCTTCGCAGAGATCACAACTGCCTAAATGCTCTAGAAAGCATATTCAAGTAATAACAAGATCCACTTACAGTAAGGATATTAAAAGAGCCATGTGACTTCTTACAAGCAGATAGAAAAATAACCTTTTCTTACCTCCCCACACCTGAGACAGGATAGCAGACTCGAGAGCTCTACCAGGAGCCCGAGTATTTTGGAGATTTCCATCCCTCGTGTACCAAGTGAGCAGAAGGTTCTTCAAGCATCACGTTCTCGTTCAGCTGCCGGGGTCTGCTTTCCCACACTAGCTGCTCCGCACCAGAGGGAGCAGGTCGCCTTTTCCATTTCTACGCTGGGAAAGGGATGTGAGGAAAGGGATCAAAGTTCCCAGCAGCATCTCAGAATTTCACTTTCCTGTTCCTCTCCCCACATCTCTTCTCCTTGATTCTTCTCTTCACAAAGGGGAAGAAGAGAGGAGAGAAATGAGGGAACAGAACACGTCCCCGAATTTCTCTAGCACATTCGAAGACGGGCGGAGGCGAGCACAAGCGGTGGGGCACAGCCCCGAGCCCGCTCCTCACGCCGCTGTCCCCTCCTCTCCACAGCCTCCCCCGTGCTCCAGGTACGAGCCGCTCCCGGTGCCAGCCTCCGCCTCCCCGCCCCTTCTGCCCGGCGGCGGGGCCGCCCGCTCCGCTCCTCTCCTCTCCTGCAATGCTCTTCCCCAGCTGCCTTTTCCTCTTCTTCCCGAGACGCGCCGCAAGGAGCTGGGGCTGCGTCCTACTGCAAAGCTCCCGGCAACAACTGGGAAAGGCAGCGGCGTGTGCGCGCACATTTGCCAGAGATTAGACTTCTTGGAAGGAATCTGGACTTTATCCGCCCCCCCACCACCGCTGCCTCCTCGATTAGCAGCTTGCAGCTTCCCGAGGTCAGCTCTCCTCAGATTTGAACTCAGGTAAATGAGACCCAGAAAACTTTATATTGAGCATCTTCCAGATCTCCCCCGGAAAACCCACAGGTGGGACTGCCCTCTCCAGGGTACATTCTCAATTTTCAGTCCTGTATCTTGTCATCGTGGGTATTGCCACCAGAGAACTTTGCCATCGAGTGTCTCCTTGACCTTGGGCTATATTTTCCCTCAATTGGCTAGGATGCTTTCCAGAGGGTTAATCATTATTGTATTACCGTGAACAATCCCATCCCATGGGCGTTTTTAGTGTTTTCAGCTTGCTGGTCCTCCATATGAATTAGGGTTTAAGGCTACAAGCTTTAAACGCTATTAAATCTAAGAAAGCATATGGTTCATTTGAAGCTGCTCAGTCTTGGATTTTTTTTATTTAATGTGTTCCTTGTGCTACTTCTCAGCTCAGTCTAATAGGCATTTCCTATACTTATATTCTGATTTTGGAGCAATGAACCCATAGTGTTCTACAGCATGAAACATGAAGGTCACCTTTAGAAATGAGCTCACTTTTGGCCAAGTCTACTGAGTAGCACTTTCCAAAGACACCTTTAGCATAAAAACAAGGAACAGGCTGCTAAAAATCTACTGACTTGACAAAAAGCCTCTATGTTTTTTTTCTTCCTACACTTTTGCCCATTACTCACTTCATGTGACAGTTTTGTGTTGCCTCATCCTCAGTCACTCATCAAAGGCAATGAAATTTCCCTACATGCTGTATCTTTTACAGGAGTCACTAAGTGGTAAAAAGAAGCTGTTTCTGGAGTGGATTTGGCCAAGAATTACACCCAGTTAATTAGGAGCAAATCTCCTATATCCTCACAGTCAGGGAGGCAGACAATCAGGGCAGCAGGGGATGGAAATAGCTTAGATGCTACCTCACACTGTAACTCTCAGGCAGCAGTAATACAAAGGAGTAGAACAAAATAAAAATAGGGGACTGTGTTAGAACTGAGAACCACTTACTCCACTGAACACACAAGGAAAAGATATACTGAAAACAGGAACAGAAATTCTATTAGCATTCAGATAAATTAGCTCCTTACTAGAAGTTGTTGATGCTCATTCAGGACTCCATCCCGTGAGACACTCTCTGACACACAGGGTTCAACACCTCTAGCAGAAACCTGCACTGGGATTCTCTCACGGTACCTTCTGAGTTGCCTTCCTCTCAAGTTTTCCTAAATGAAGTGATTTAATAGGGGAAATAACTTTAAAGGAAACGCACAGCAGTACACCAAAAGCAACAGAAGTCCAAGGCTGTATTCACTTTCTGGAAGAATGATTAACTGGGAAGATGCAGTGGGTTTGTGCAGTTTTCTCCTCTCAGGCAGGTCCTGGTTTGGAACGATTTGCTTCTTACCAAGACTCACCTGTTTTTCTCACATATAATGACATTCCTTGGGAGAGGTGGATCTCAGATTCTCAAAAGCTTCTCATGACTACTCTCCAAGGGGGAGAGGAAGACCTAAAAGGGAGTTATACCAATGTACACAATGTAACTGTTTAGATCAGTAATGTACCTACAGATAAGGTAAAAGATTCTGAACTTTCCTGTATGGGCAAATTTGAAGCAGTTGTAAGTATCTAAATCCACTATCAAACAGTAGTCACCTTCTCACCCTGATATATGCATAATTCTATTACAGCAAGTCTATGATTCCCTAGAGTCTATCTTGATTTTGATGTATTTTTCTGTATTGACCCTTCTGAACAAGAAATGCCATCTTCTAAAATGTCCCTGGCTCTCTGGAATTTAATCTATTTCTCCTGAACTAGCAGGACAACTATTCATCAGGACCAGCTGAAATATTAATGCTATCTCTGCAGTGAAAGCCTAAAAGGAGTAGTTAACAGCAATCATACCCAGAGCTGGTATAATAGTCAAACTATAGGGTACAGGAATAAGATCAAGGAATTCCAGCAGATCTGCTTAAATCCTATAAATCCGACTTAAGAGGGTAGAACAGCTAGTCAGCTTTTGTTTAATTCTTTCCTCACCACGCAATCACATACAGGTCTCAGCAGCAATGTTCCTAACCAGTGTGCTCAACACCACAACAGTTTTCTTTACCCCCCCCAGCAACATCATCATCATAGGGTGGTACAAAGCCCAAGTAAGAGCAGTGCTGTTCCCTGTGGGTACACACACGAACAATTAATGGAGTGATCCTCAAAACCAGCATGTATTTAAACACCCAATATAAGCTTAATGGTGAGACAGGAAAATGGCCAGCAGCTGAAATGGCCAAGGACAATCAGTAACAGGAGGGTTTCCAGTTACAATGAAACAAGTAAATGAATTGCTCAAGTACTTTTAAAGGAAGCACTGTAAAACCTGGGTGCACCTGAAAAGCATTGTTTCCTTCCTCTCAATAAATAAAAGGATTGGAAAACTTTAACATAGTAATTTTGAGCTTATAGGAGACACATGAAAGGTAAGACAAAACCCCAAACAACTGAATTTGTGAAGCTCACCGTGAAGCAGTATAATGCAAAAATAGCTGTTCAGATTAGTGGGAGCTGTGCAAAATTTCAAAAGTGAAAACAGAGGAAGATATTAAGTGTCTCTGTTACAGCCTCTTATGTAAGACTATTCTCTGCAGACACTAGAATTTGCTATGTACAGCACAGGTGCTATCTTAAGAGATGTATCACTACTTCTAATCAAAGTTTTAATATGAAGAAAAATCATCATCAACAGAGGTGAATCAGTTCCTCACTCCCAATCTAGCTTGTATCCTACAGAAATGAAGGAACAGCAAGTAGCATTCATTTTCCCGGTGTCTTCTAGACAGAAAATGCAAAATGTCACAGAACCAAAGTGTTTTCCCAAACTCAGATATGGATATTTTCTTACCGTGTTCTTACTGACCCCAAGTCCTCTGAAAGACTCAATTGTGCCATAAGAGCAACAAAAGAATAAGCTACCCTGTGGATAATCCACTAATGAGCCACTGTAATTAACAGCTAAGCGAACATTGCTTCAGTAACTTGAAAGCCTTCACCTGACGAACATTTTTGTGATGAACAGGTATAAGCGTGGGGCTCCAGAGGACTCAGCTCCAGCAAAATCTACAGCCACCTGTGTGTAATCACAGAGTATGTGTGAGCCTCACTTCCCTCTTGTTGTGCTTTTTCTCCATACCTGAATTACTCTTATAAATAGTTATAACATTAGTTCTCTGAAGCACTGCATTTTTCCCACCAATTAGATACTGGTCCCAAGAACATGCTTGTAGTTTTGTGGTACTGTAGGAAACCACCCTGCCCCACTTAAATCAAAATTAAAATTGAATTCTATTATTTCAATTATCAGTCCATGCTTGAACTTGCTCTCCCCTTTTACCAAAAAACAATGAAACATTTTGTTGTAGATTATGAGTTGCCCAAGTCAAACACCAGTCTTGCTTTATTACAGTACAGACAAAACAATCAAACTTCTCTGGCACCATACCTGTCCCACCTGCAAATCAGAGGGTCTAAATCACAAACTTGCATGTTAAAATTTTATTTGATACTTACCAGTGTATTATGTATTAACAAGGTATTTTGCTAGAGGTTTTTTTCTGAACTCTACAGCCTATTTTTTTGCAGCAGTGGAAATTTAAAAAATGTCAAGAGGCACCAGATTGTACATACACCCAGGTAAGAGTATGAGCCATCACACAGCAGTTACTACAGTCAGTACTATCAATTCCAGCTTGGCTCAGCATTTGAACCCAAACACTTTTTGATAGCAGCTCCAGAGCTGAGTGAGAACCTTGCATGTGAAGAAATCATCCCCTGTTGGGAAATGCATTTACATGTATGCCTAGAAGGTTTTATCTAACAGTGAGGACCTGAGTGGGCTAGGTGAACAACACACTGCAGAAATCCTAACACTGCACGACCCACGAGTCTCATGAACAAAATCAGCTGATACTCAAGATGGGTGGTTTTTGCTCTGGAATCAAAACCAGGGTGAAAATCCACACACCACTTGACATCAAAAAATCATTTAGCTTGAATTTGCTCTTTTTTGACCAAGATCCCAGCTTTAATTGCTTGTCCACAGCCCCTTTTGTAAAGTACATTATACATAACGAGTGATCTGAGGAAACCTCTTCAGCAGCCTGTTCACTTTGCTTGAAGGCAAGTTTCCCCTGGGTGTCAGGGTGTCCTCACTTTGATTCTTGCGCTCTTTCTGAAAGAGAAAAAAACTCCTCAAAATATTTATCACTGTTTCTTTCCAGAGCTGATACGCATGCCCAGAGACTACCACTAATTATACGGGGATGTTTCTTTCAGAAAAATGCCATTTCTTTCAGGAACACTTACCATAGCACTTGGTTCAATAACCACAAGCTGATGAACTTTAAATGATGCAAATTATGAATGACATCTTGTGAAGGTTATAGTTATATCCTTCCATTAATGTATGTTAACAGTGATACAAACTTCTGGTAACAACTCAGCTCTTTTCTTTTTACTTTCTGTTATTCTTTGATCTTGGTTTGATTCTTTGTCATCTACCAAATAAACTGTGGATAATTTTTCCCTTATGCTGTCGAACAGCAACAGTAAATAACTATTTAAATTATGACACTGCTACTGAAAGAGAAACCTGAAACCAGTTTAAGGACAAGTTTAGTACATATATTTACCTTTAGTTGATTATGAGAATTATTTTATTTCAAGCTTATAATATAGTATTATTATAATATGTTAATATATAAGATACAATCAAAAATGTCTAATTTTCAAATAGTATGAAATTATTTTTCAAAAATGTCTAGCCTTCAAAGTCAGAAACGGATTGGAAAAGACCTCCAAGATCACTGGGTCCAACCCTTGACCAATGCCCACCTTGCCAACCAGACCATGGCACTAAGTGACATGTCCAGTCGTTAAGTGAACACCACCAGGAATGATGGTGACTCTACCATCTCCCAGACCAGCCTGTTCCAACGCTTCAGCACTCTTTCAGTGAAGAAGTTCTTCCTGATGTCCATCCTGAACCTCCCCTGGCACAGCTCAAGGTCACATCCTTTTGTCACATCACCAGTTGCCTGGGAGAAGAGGCTGACCCCCCCTACCCGGCTACACCCTCCTTCCAGGCAGTTGCAAAGAGCAATATGGTCTGCCCTGAGCCTCTTCTCCAGGCTAAACAACCCCAGCTACCTCAGCCCCTCCTTGTAGGAGCCTCTAGATCCTTCACCAGCTTCATTGTTCTTCATCATGCTCAAATGGGTCACAATCAAATTTCTCAGAGAACATTATTCTTACTGGCACACAAAAAATGACTGGAGGCTTCCTCCTTTCCTACTACTGGCCTTTAAGAACAGAAAAGAGGTCTTAATTACTTCTGCCTTTGCCACGCAGTCATAGAACATCCCGATCTCCTTGGCACAAGGTGCGTCGTTGAAGTCATTCTGTTTCCAGCAGGCCATCATTACTGACATCTCCGTAATGNGGGGGCCGCTTCTTGTTCCGCCACTGCCCCGACACCCAGCGCGTCACCCAGGCCGGGTACGCGGGCGCCGCCATGTCCGCGCGGGGCCGGCCCTCCCTCCCTGGCCGGGCCCTCCCTCCGCCCGCCCCGCGCCGCCAGGGATAGGCCGTGCAAACCGAGGAACTCCCCCCGCCAGGGACAGGCCGGGCAAACCGAGGAACTCCCCCCGCCCGGGACAGGCCGTGCAAACCGCGGAACTCNACTCTTTCAGTGAAGAAGTTCTTCCTGATGTCCATCCTGAACCTCCCCTGGCACAGCTCAAGGTCACATCCTTTTGTCACATCACCAGTTGCCTGGGAGAAGAGGCTGACCCCCCCTACCCGGCTACACCCTCCTTCCAGGCAGTTGCAAAGAGCAATATGGTCTGCCCTGAGCCTCTTCTCCAGGCTAAACAACCCCAGCTACCTCAGCCCCTCCTTGTAGGAGCCTCTAGATCCTTCACCAGCTTCATTGTTCTTCATCATGCTCAAATGGGTCACAATCAAATTTCTCAGAGAACATTATTCTTACTGGCACACAAAAAATGACTGGAGGCTTCCTCCTTTCCTACTACTGGCCTTTAAGAACAGAAAAGAGGTCTTAATTACTTCTGCCTTTGCCACGCAGTCATAGAACATCCCGATCTCCTTGGCACAAGGTGCGTCGTTGAAGTCATTCTGTTTCCAGCAGGCCATCATTACTGACATCTCCGTAATGCACGTCGCGTCTAGAAGGGAAAGACAAGCAGAAAGTTCAGGTGCTTGGAATTTCACGCTAATAACCTCCACCGTGCACAAATCGCCAAAGAAGTTGAAGACAGGTGAGAAAATGCATAACGAGAGATCCCAGCTTTGCCCTGGGCAGAGAAGTTGTTGCTAACAGAAAGCAAACCGCTGCAGCCATCCAGCATCTGACTTAATTTTTAAAGGTAAAGGGAATGTTACGAGGCAACGCGTCTGACTCACATACGACGCAAACGAAGGGTTGCGGTGCGAGGAAGGATCCTTCAGATCCCACAGAACCCGCCAGTTCCATGGCCCAGACCGGCCCTCCCCTCACAGGGC
>VWZN01004530.1:221943-235934 GCA_013396955.1 Regulus satrapa | reverse complement strand
AGGCCGTGCAAACCGAGGAACTCCCCCCGCCAGGGACAGGCCGTGCAAACCGAGGAACTCCCACCGCTTCCTCACCGGGCGGAACCAGTCACTGCCCCGAAAGCCTCCGGCCAAAAACCCCTTCTGCGGCAAGAGTAACAAAGGAAGGATCACACGCTCCAGCCAGAGCGGCAGAAATCATGATTGTTTCACGTACTTTAGACGGAATTAAAGGAATCGGGCGAGGCTGGAAAGGACCACAGTGGTCATCTGGTCCAGCCTCCCTGCTCACGTAGGGTCCCAGAGCACACTGCACACGCTCATGGAGCGTCTCCCAACGAGGGAGACTTCACAGCATCTCGGGGCTGTTCCAGTGCTCGGTCACCTGCACAGTAAAGTTGTCCCTCATGTTCAACTGCAACTTTCTGTGCATCAGTTTCTGCCTCTTGTCCTATTGCACAGTACTACAGAGAAGAGCCTGGATCCCTGCATCCTTTTGATGCTCTCCCCTCACATACTATAGACATGGGTGAGATCCCTCTCCTCTCTTCTCAAGTTCTTCTGCAACTGTATGGGAACTCTTCTTGGCGCCTCAAACTCGCATCACTTAGCTCTCAGTCCCTCATTTCTCTGTTACATTACAGCTGCATCTTCCCTGCATAGTCCCTACTGTTCCTTCCAAGATACTGGAAGTGCTGCTTCTGAAACAGTAGCATTGTTCCCACAGCCTCATACTCAGTGGTGGAAAAAAACCCTTGTTCCCAAAATTTTCTTCCCTAGGTTCTGGAAGTCCTCAACTCGTTCGGAAGGTTCTGGACTGCTTGTGTCCCCATCTGAAAAAGGCAGGCAATACGGAAGGCACGGGAAGATTCCAAGGTCTTGGATACAAACAGGTCTCTGCACAGCAGGAGGGACAAGGTAGATGCAGAAAACTGAGGAGTTAGACACCAAACACTGGGGACACAAAGCACTCAGATGCTTGTCGTGAAACACTTCCTGAACATGCCATTTTATCACTGTATCAGCTGGAGTCCTCTGACTACATACAAAAGACTAAATCAAAAATGCTTTTCTTTGTAATTTTCTCTTTTTCCACAAGACACTGATTTGAATTAAAATATATTCAACCCCCTAGACATAAAACCCAAAGCAATCCCCTTTGCCCATTTGGAAATTTATGAGACTTGAGAAATTCTGTTAACTTGAGCTAAATATCACCAGACCTATACCACAAAATTCTCAGTATGGTAACTAGAATTTACTGCATCTGCTGACAATAAATCCTGGTATATCCAATTCTATAATTATTTTTGTGTTACTTTTTAAACAGTATATACTTAGAGTGCAAATTAAAGGTTATGAGAAGACATGTTCAAGTAAAAAAAAAATAAGCTCTCTTCTGGAGTAAATTTTCATCTCTTAAGGCCCAAATTCAAACATCTTCTGGAAGTTCTGAAACATTTTGGTAAGCAGGATATTTCTTTATTTCAATTTTTTCTTTCTGAAAAGACAGGAAACAAGCTATCCTTTGAACATGACTACCAGTAGAGAAGAAAGAAAACAGGTTGACACCTCCAAATTAGGCCAGAGGGCTTGCACCGTGCAACTCTGAATAATGGAGACTTTGAAAATCCAAGACAGGGACAGAAAATATGTATCATTATTCCCATTCATGTGAGGCTCAGCTACCTTTGGTTTTACTCTCTTAACTACCCTTCCTACCTTACTGCTAGCTACCCACCTTTGCCTGCTGCATTTGCCTCCTGCAATACCTAACTAGGTTGGCACAAAAACAGCAACAAGGAGAGACAAAAGTACTAGGACATAAGAAAAGCTGAATTGCACTCCCTGTAAATCAGCCTCCCTTTTTCCAAGTTACATTAGCTAATGGTGGCAGCACCTTCAAGTCCTTTCACCTTCAAAAGCTGATCTCTCATTTAAGTAATTCCAAGAAAAAATAACGTGGGGGAGGAGGGGAGGCTGAGAAAGGCAAGCTACACAAGGAGAATTGTAATAAGCTTCCTGTAAGTTACTGCTCTCTGCATTAGAATGAACTTTTTGGCATCAATCTGGTACTGGAGCATCAGCCTAAGAGATTCCCGAGCAGACAGAATAAGGTACGTGATGGTGCCTGCACACACCATGCAGAGACAGCTGAAGCAGGACACAGAATTTTATTGTTAAACATTATTTTTTAATATTACACATGCATTTTAAGGGAGACTGCAGAACTACAAAAGGACTGTGTTAGTTAATAGCCAAATGTCTCTACAGCCTGGATTTTGTACAGCTGATAGCACCGAGTCACTAATGGATGGGACAGAAGTGCTGACTTTATAGGGACAGTCAGAAACCAAATTCCCTCAGCAGTGAACCCTAGAGGTCTTTCACTGTGAATCCTGAATGCACAACTATAAAAATCATGTAAAATTTTAACTTTTACTAATCAGCATTTACAACTTTTTTTCTTGTATCGACACATTTAAAGCTGAATCCTAGCTTGTTTCAGCTGGTCAAATCCAGAATTAACCAGAGAACTTCAACTATTAGTATTAGATTTGAAAGGAATATATATCATAACTGAATAAGGGCCATGTATCATGCTACAGTAAATACTGTGCCACAATTCAATACAATGCTAACAATGCTGTGGTAAAATACACCCTTTAAAATGAGACTGTTATCTTAAATACCTCTTTAAGAGATGAGAAATTACAACATGTATTCTTCACTTTCTGGTGTAGTCATGTAAAACCCCCAGATACTGCCTAAAAATCAGTTAGGGGATGAGTATAAGAAATCAGTTGTATCGGGAAAAAAGCATAGAGTTGATATCCATGACTTTTTGATTGCTAGATCCAGCTTTCAAGTAAATTCCAATATATTCACACAAATTTATCCTGAATATACCAGTTCTTCTCATACCAGTTCATAATGTCCTCACCTACCACACTTCATTTTCATCTGTTTCACCCTGACCTCCTTAAACCAGTTTAATTAGAGATGCCTTAAAATTTGAAGCACTTCCACTGTAACTTCAGTAGTGAAATGAACCAGTTTGCTAACATTCTGTCTGGTTCAGACCTAACTCCTGCCTGCTGAGCTGCTTGGGCAGAATCAGCACTCAATGCTCCTGTGAGTACAATGCATTCATGCACTCACAACTAGACGTGTCACTCCCCATCCCAACTCCCACACCAGCCATTACCCTGTGCTATTTCAATCAGATCAGCTGCCCTGCATTTTTCTGTCAATCTGAGTAGCTCTGAGCTGCCATCCCTAATCCCTAATTTCCACAATCTAGGAAATTCAGCCCATTTCCACGGCAAATTACCTGTGCCTCCTTACTTGCTCAGAGATGCCGCAAAGTATTATCATCTGCTGTGATCCATTAGAAGATCCCAAAACCATCTCTAGCTGAGACACTCGCACATTAAACGGGTCTTTTCTGCAGTAAAAAATGTATTTAACAGCACACAAGTTAAGATGCTAGTGGTGTCAGAGCTCTGGAACAAATCCTGCAGCTCCATTCCTCTCTGTCACCTCCTAATCCCTCTGCAGGGCCATATATCTCTCACTGCCAGCTCTGAGACAATGAACCATAAAGACAAGTACAGTTTGTTAAAGCCTGACACAGGCTTTGGCTCAGTTGGTCATATCACTAAAAGGATTTTGTGTCTGATTAATTTCAACCTGTCAGTAGAGGTCTCTGGGCAGAATGAAGGAACCTGCCACCCTCTATGTTTCCAATTAATGCAACTTCCCAGAAGGTGCCTGGACATCCATCCAATAACCTTAATTAAATACCCAAATAGATGACAGCCAATGATTAAGGGAGTGGCTCTGTTGGGACTGTGGCTGAAGGGTGTGTACAGCAGGACAGTGAGTGAGGCAGATGGCTGCTTGTCTAACACAGCAATGTCTGTTCAAACTCTGATGTCCCTGATGGCTGAGTTCCAATTCAATTTATCCTGTTCCCAGTCATTTACAAGTTGTTCTTCCACACCACTTAAAAATACCCTCAGTCAAAGTGCAAGAGGGGCTTTTCTGCTCATTCTTCTGCTGCACTTTGCAGACTATTTCCAGACAAAGCAACTCATTCTCCTTTCCCTCTAAACATACACATCCACTATGGCTTGGGCCTTCCATTTAGCATTAGAGAGGACCCAGAGATCTTTCAGTTTGAAAATTACTACAGAGACTGAAATAAGAAAAAGACAGCTCCTTCTGAACTCCTTTTGAGTTCTAGAAATCATAATGTCAGATATATCAAATCCATATTCTTCAGTGAGGTTATGTGCTTCCTACAAACTGCAATCCTTGCTAAAGCACAGAAAAACAGAGACTATTAGTTCAGTAAATAAAATAACTGGTTTTAACTGAAAAAAATAGGCAGCACATGGTATCACAGTTTTGGCAGGAGAACAATGGCTTGTCCAATCAATGCAATGCATTGGACTGCTACATTTTTAACCTTCAGTCAGATGTTTGTTTTTCATCTCTCACCTCTCAGAGGGCAAAAACTTATTCTAGCTTGTCAAGTCAATTCTGAGATACAGCAACAAACAGAATCTACTGGTGTTTCATGTGAGCAGTAATCAGGAGATATTTATTTTTAGAATACTAATGCTAGTGAATAAAACTACCCTGACAGCTTTGAAAGCCTCCCTCTAGTGACACAGCAAACAGGCACAATGCATGACAAGCAGTGAAGCCACTCACCCTAGTCTGCAGGATCCTGCCAAAGCATTTACACAGGTAATCATCTTCAATACCTGGTACATTTGATAAATTCCTGATTAGTCTCAATTTTCAATGAATATGGGTACCTGCACTGTAAGAACAGGATTAAGATAAACATTGAATCTATCATGTTCAGTCCGAGCATCACACAGCCTTCCAGTAGTCACAGTATGAGGGATGACATTCAGCCACCATCTTGCAGGTTTGGATTTAAAGCAGTGAGAAATCCAGTTAGCAGCCAACAACAGAAATCAGGGACCTTTTCCAAAATGATAATGCTGTAGTGACCTTCTTCCTTGTCTGCATTTGCATTGCTTACATTAGCAGAAAGACAGCTAACAGGGTAAAGTGAATTTACTTTGGCTACAACTGGCAGTGCACGTTGGCACTATGTATCAATCCTTTCAAATGCATTATTAAGTAAATCAATTGCAAACTCTTCAAGGGTATGAGACCCAGTTTCTCCTTTTGTCTCCTCCAAATAACAGGAGAGAATGAAAGCAGAGCCATGGCAAAATGTTTACTCAGCATTTTGTAGTTCTTGCTGTGCAGAGCAGTAGATGCTGAGAAGGTCGGTCAGCATCTTCGAACACAACTGCAACCACAACTCTTTATCCAGCTGGGCAGGATCCCCACCTCTCTTGTACCTGCAGAGTTGGCCTGGCAGCTACACAAAGCACTGACACCGTGCAATAAATAAATATTCCAGCCTTAATTCTTCCACACCATGCATAAAAAGTGAAATAAATTTACTATATTAACAGAGGCAACAGACACATGGTTTATAACATGGAAGTATTGTGACAGAGGAGATGCAAACTAATATGATGTATTACTACAGAAAAAACCACTGCAGATACAAAAGAAACAAGGCTTGGGGGAGCTTCACACCTGCAAGTGGTAGCTAATACTCATTACCTTTTGAGAAGTTCATCACCTCTAAGACTAAAAAAATAGTTAAACATAGGAAGACACTAAAAACTCAGAAAAGAAAGCTATCGGGTGACTTGACAGACTGGAGTTGTACTTTGAAAATCACACAAAACCCATAGAATATCTTTAATAAAGTTACTTTCAGATTTGTACTCCTTTCATACCCACTTTAAGAAGACAGATGACAATCAGAAACATTTGTGCTTAGCAATAGTCATCAAGCTCAAAGCAACAGCCCTCTGTAGTACAGAGCAAAGCAACAGAGAAACCCTGCAGGACTAAAAAAAAAACCACCTTATTGGCTGTTGATTGTAATATCCTGAGTACAGGAAGGATATAATGGTGAAGGAATACTCAGTTATGAATTAGCAAATGAACAAATCAGGGCCCCAAGGAAGGAGCTTTTACCTTCTTTGCTAGCTACTCTTCAGCTTGTACCACCGTATCTTCTGCTACTGTTAGTTAGAAACATGCTCATGTTGCTGAGCAGGAAGACAAAATGGGGCTTTGGACATGATGCACATACTTATACTGGTGCTTCCTCCTGTTACTCCCGTAGGGACAACTGCATTCAGTGTAGCATGTCTAATTCTGGCAACAGCAGATCAAATTATAATAAAGACCTAGAAATTATTATAAATGCTGCACTTCTGAAAAATCTACATAAATTACAGGATGAAATAGTAAAAGCGGCATATGCTAGTACCTGGTTCTTACTTTTTATGTTTAGTACAAAACACAAGATCACAATTTCTCCTCCTGGCTATCCTACCAAACACTTGAATAAGAAAATGTTTTGAGATATAGCTAATTGAGGGAATGCAGTTAAATAAGACTGAAGTATTTTCTATACAGAAACATGAAATGAAGTAACTGAAGGCATTAATTCAAACAATTTACTTAAATATATTAACTTGTTTAGTAGAAGTCAATATTCAGAACTAAAGTGGCCTTAATTTTTTTAATGTAATTTATTTCTCTTGCAAGTGGACTCTTCAATCCTGAATACAAATCTGTAATTTTTAATCTGATTTGAGTAACCCAGTTTAACAATTAACTGAGATATATTCTCTTTGGTATTCATGTCTCCTGAATAACTGAAAAAAAAAAAAACCCTGAAGCTGATTTTAGCTGAAGAATTACTTGTTACTGTTATTACAGAAGAGAGATAAGAAACCATTCTCCTCCTAAAAACAATTAGGTGAGAACAATGTCGGGCGTATGCATTTTCCACATTTATAAAAATCCAGTGATAGTCATGGGTCTGATTCAAGTCTTTGCTGTGAAGGTGCCCCGATTTTAACATGGCAATATTGTTACATCACTTGAGAAGCAAACACTGAGATGATCATTACCTATAGTGGTATTATACCTGTAATAGCATATCTGTAACATTATGATGGGGAATTTGAGGGGAAAGAAAAAGATATTAAGTGATCCATACAGCACTAAACAATAGACAGTGATGCAATTAGGGAGAGAATGTAGAGTCACTGCTGCTCCTTTTACTGACAGACAGCAGACTTCCCATAGCAATGCATAAACTGCCTTACAAACTCTAATTACACAAGACTGTAGGCTTTCGTTACCAACAATCTCTCTTAAGCAGAGATAAACTCTGGCTCTTTAGTCAGCAGTTCACTTCTGAAGGAGGAAGAGAAATGGAGAAAGAAAACAGCATTAGAGACATCACGACAGTGTGGCCATATTTGCCTGTGCTTTTACACCTGTGATGCTGAATTAATTAGTTTCCCTGTGCTGCAAGAACAATTAGTTCAGAAAGATACCCACTATGGCATGGAACAGTGGAGTTCCTTTACACCTGTAAGCAGTCCAGGCTGTGCAACAAGGAAGGTCTGACACCTTGTCACTTAGGAACTCTGGTGGCAGACCAGGATCACAATGTGTTAAGGTTCATAGAGATACAAAACCATCTCAGTGCACCTGGCTCTGATCACCCCTTTCAGCACACAAAAACTTTAACACTTGCATCCAAACTACAGAGACCAGTGGAAAAGTAGCTTTGTTAAAATGTATTTGTCTTTGGAGAAAGCTGCACATAATCAAAAAGAAAAAATCCAAGGCCTCTGAATTGCTAGCATTAAGGAGATAACAGTAAGTCAAGAATACAGATTTCAGATGTGATGGCATCTGAATTTTATTTTGTTCTACACAATACCAGGTCATACACTTTCTGGTGTGAAATACTTTATTGAAAGTTGCAACTTGAATAATTTGTTCTCCCATCCCATTGTATATATGATCTGCTAAGTCATCAAAACAGGAAAATCAGGCAGAGTGTTAAGTGATCTGCCCATAGTTATTCGGTTACCTTGAAAAGGAGAAGTATTTGAGGCACATGTTACTTGGAAGAAGAGACTTTATTGCAGCAATTTCATAAGGCACGATTGCTCTTCACAGATGTGTCTTTCATAGTTCCTTCACTGGAAAAGCCATTTGTCAATAGCAGCTGAAAGTACACCTTAATGAAGAAAATATGTGATTGATAAAATACTGTAAAAAACAACTAATATTCTGAAGACTTAAAAAAATCCCTGAAATAACTTAGGGCACTTGAGCAAGAGCCTGAAGTCATGTAAGACACAATATAAGTATAGGAAATGCAAAAGGAGAGTAAATTCCTCTTTTGTCCCACACGTTGACACCGGCAAGTCAGGAATGGCTTCACACCACAGAGCTGAGACTCAAATCAAAGCAGTTGCTAACATTTCCACTGCCAAAATCCAATCATAACAGAAACTTACTTCATGCACCAGAAAAAATTGTCTCTGTGAGAGTTTTTTTTGGTTTTGTTTCTTTCAAGGCAAACATTTGAAGTGAGGTAAGAATTCCCAGTCTCAACTTTCAATGCCATTTTCAAATCAAGCTCTTACAAAGATGGGTCAGTGCTGCCTCATCCTCTTGAGAAAAATTTCATGCATGTAATCCCAAAATCTTCCCTGATGAGACTCATTGTGATGAATCATAGCAGTGAGGGCCTCACCCTGATCAAGGCTTTGCCAATAATCCTGCAGCCACATTTCTTTCCAACTGAAACAAAAAAAAGGGACACCATCAAAAATAATTTTAATAAACAAATTAGTCCGCAGCTGTAATAGCACTGAAACCATATTTTTCTTTCCCTTAAGATGAAAATAGGCCCAGAGATGGTCATAACAAAGTATGTTGCTAGTGCACCACTGTGCTCCAAGCAATTTAAAGAAATTTGCTTTGAAAATTCTCTATAGCAAATGTAAGTTCACTGTTAGCTTTATAACATTCCAGAAATATCAGCATATGCTATCACTATCACCCTTTGTAAAAGGACTGCCAACATGAGTTACTTGCTTTGTGCAGCACTGAATAAGGGCACGTTTGGAAAAGGAGTGTACTTGCATAAAGTACTAGACCCAAGACTAAGCAGCAGCGAGGAACAGAGAGAAAGAAAACATTTTCCAGATGAACTCTATGGAAACAACACCAAAAGGAATTCCAATATCCAAGTGACAGCTCCATCAAAAGTAATTTGAAATTGCCGTTATTCTTCTTTCTTTTAAGAAAATTATTTCTTTTCCCAATTCTGTAAATTGGGAAAAGTCAGTATCCCAGGACGAACAGAACTGTACAAATGACCAGAAACTGCCAATGACATACACCTGAAACATAATTATTATGAGATACAGATTTCTCTTTAATCCTGGATGATTATGTGATTCTCCTGCAAGGACCATCCTACAGCTGGCAAATCTGACACACTCTTAATCTTTTTTCTCATCCTAAATAAACTCTGACATCGACATAAAACAGAACTAGCAAAACCATGATGGTTTCACAATTCATTTATCAAAGGCACACTGGTTTCTCTTTTCCTATGCTGCCACAGAAAACTTTTAGCAACTAAAAAGAAACTGTCACTCAGTCTTCTTATAGTTACACTCCCAAACTCCCCGCTTTTGGAAAATCAGCCCTTATCAATGAAACAAGCCAATCATTTCTCTTACAAAGATGGGAGTTCGAGAATAACTGGAGATTCTGGTTTCTCCTAAATAGACATTATACTCAGCAGCAGCGCTGCAACTCTCAGTTTTCTGTACAAAACAGCCAGGAATTCAACAGATTGCAGTGACTGCCCACAACCTGACACATACAACTGCTTGTTCTACAGCTTTTTTCCTTAAGCTCACTTGGGGGTGAAACCCAGCAGCCCAAATACAAGCGAGGCTGGAGGCAGAAGGATTTAGAAACCACATCTCCACACATGCAGCTAAAGGTGTAACGGTGCTCCAGCTGCATATACCTACACAGAGAGGGATTCTGACTGAAGCAGCACTCTGACAATTCAGCGTATCTATCGACCCTAAAAACAAATGACATCTGGGAATAAGGATTACACAACCTTACTGCAATTTGATATATGCTCTAACACAAACTCCCTTGTTGTCTTCTGAGTTCAGAAGGCTCCAGAGCCACGAGTCATAATATGGGTTTATAGTCAGTCAGCCCTTGCATGTTGCATATAGTCCATCACTTGTATCCCCACTAGATCTGTGCCATCTTTGTTCTGGAAAGTAACAAAAAACTCCATTGACTGCCTCAGTAGGAATCATCTAAATGGATCACACTGTTAAATAACATTGCTGTCAAATCAGACAAAAAATACAGGCATGCTTAGCTAATGCTTTGATGGCAATTTTATGCTATTGTCACACCAGTCAGAATTTTAAGTAAGCCTGTTCCATTTTGCAAATAAAATGGTTAAAGCTTAGATGCTTATCAGATAGAAACCACTGTATTTCACAAGACATGCCCAAGATCATACCTTGGAAACTATGGACACGTATCTTTATAAAGTAAATAGCAGTGAATATAGAAGTTTCCCTGGAACAATTTTTCCAGACACATCTTCCCTACAAATGGGAAGAACAACAGCGAGACACGGAAATGTCCATGGGCTGAAACTGTAGCTTGAATTATGGACCAGCTGTTCAAAACTACAGCTGATGTCCTCTGTGGAGAATGACAGAAGCACCTGAGCCTGCAAGTGGCACTGGCAGCAACTCTGTGTGTGCCTCCACAGGTACTTCTCTACTGCCACCTGATGCTCAAACAGAAAACCTGTGGAAAAGTAGGAGCACTTCTATAGAGTAGGGCACTGCAGAGCACACTACAAAGAACAAAAACATCTTGCTACTGAGACTGTGAAAAGGCATTACAGCAAAAAAGCTCCAGTAAATCAGTCAATCAACAGAGAAAAAAGGGACAAGAAGCACCCAGTCTGTTCTCTGTCCTGCACAGTCCCTCTCCTAAACAAGTGGGATGGCATCCTCAAACACAAAACAGCAGCAAGGCTTGTATTCTTAGGGTGAGCCTAATTTCTCTTCTGAAGTCTACAGGAGTCAACCAGGCCTGCAGAGAACATTGGCAACTCCGTTTTCAACGCAGTACTTTGTAGGGAGATATAGAGTTGCTTTTGCCTCAGGGCTGCCAAGTGCTTTACACCACTGTGCTGAAAAACATCCCTCCCTCAAGCAAAGAGGCTAAGATAAACAAAAGATAACCCCATTGCTTGAGGTTAACAGAGCATTTTAACAGAATATTGTGATTATCTCCCTCACACTTCCCTTCTTGTTTGGCCTTAGACTTACACAGCTTAGTATTAGCAGGACTCCTACACCACCACCAAGATGTAATATAAAATGAACTGGAAAAGTAACAAAAGCTCCTTTAAGTACAAAGCACTATTAAGGTTACAGCTCCTGATATGTGAAGCTTTTTTCACTTCAAAAAGCACAACATTGGCACATTACCTGTCTCCCTCAGAGAGGTCTTCAACACTTCCAAACCCAGGGGTTGGCATAGGACATCCCATGTGCTTGAACTGAGCTATATGAGGTCTGGGAGCTGGAATTTTTCCACGAGACTTCTTGTGTTCCTGCTCCTCTTTGACCCGGGTGTTCTCCTTGTCACAGATGAAACACTCGAAGCCATTCAGATAATTGGGCAGAGTCATGTCATTCACACCCCACTCCCGTCTCTCCAAGCTCTCTAGCAAGAACTGGTTTTTGATTCCACCAACGTTTTTATACTCTAGATACTTCAAATATTCATCTCCATTTTTGTCCAGGAAATCAAGATACTTCGCCAGCTCTTGGGGGCTGTCAAAATCATCAATCAGAATGATGGAGAGGTTGTTTGGCATCCAGTCCCGCACAGCTGGAGAGCCTCGGTACACTGGGACAGCCCCCAGGTGCATGGGACGCCACAGCTTCTCTGTCATGTAGTCGTCACATATGGCATTCTCCAAGGCCAGATGAAACTTGTACCTGGCAACAAAAGTCATAAATTCAGAATCTTCTGTAGTGGCTGTAGAAGTGTCTGTCAGTCGCTCACTGGGGAGCTCACGGTTATGCAGGCATTTCCCATAGGAGTCAACCTAAAATAACAAACAGCATCTTTACAAAGTGATTTGCTCCCCTGGAACTTTTTTTTTAGACCTTGTAGTTCTTGTAAAATTCCTGACATGGATCAGTTTGTAGCTACGTTAATTTAGCTTCATTTCCAGTCCAAGTGAGCATATTCCTAGAACCCCAGTTCTATGGTTTTTAGAGAAAACCAAGTGCTGAGTTTCAAAAGCAACATTAGCCTACACTACAGACTGAGGGCCGAGGAGAGCACACAGATGCCACCCAAAAATGTGTTTATTACCAAATAAATCAGGAACCGACAAGTAAGCATTCAACTCTAGGTCAATTTAAACATCTTTCCACTTAAGAGGCCCAGTGCTTTTCCAAACAGTTATTACACACAGTTACAGCAGTCTCAGCAAGCTACAAAATTTTTCCACTTGTTAGACTGAGGAAAAATTGATGCAGGAAGCTTAAAGAATATGGTCTAAAGATACAAGACAACATGCATGGTTTGGAACATGCACCATACTTTGAGAAGACAGTAATTTTTTAAAAACTCTTTTGCTTCACTACTTAGTACATGATGGCCTTACGCAATTACTGAATCAGGACCAAAAGAAACTACAGAAACCACTAGAAAAACAAATCTCTGGCAAAGTCTAAAAACAGACTTTTTTTTTTTTACCATCAATCTAGTATCTTTCACACCTTTTAAGAGAAAAAACTGCAGTATGCTTTTTCCCTGCTTGGAAGAAACTACCTTATTTTACTTTATGAAGCCACTCGCCATCAGCTGTACCACAGCAGTACAAGCCATCATGGAAATAACATGCTCCTACCACAACACAGCAGATTCTCACCAGAGAGCAACCTGCCTTTTAACTTCACTCCTGTACTTCCAAAGGGCAGGGAGGACTGTAAAGGGACAGCCTTCCTGTATGCTAACTTCAAAGTCCAGAGATTTCAGCAACTTCCAGCACTTGATCCACAAGCCCGAGCTTATTCGGGCATTGCCCAGCTTGTGACCGATCCCGAGTGCGGCCAACTCCACATCTAACATCTGCACCAGGCCTACCTACTGACATGCGGTGTAGTCTAGATCCCGCTTTGGGAAGGAATACAACTAGTTTTTCTGTCCGGCTTGTAGTCAGCATGCATCCCGTTATCATTCGTGTCTTGGCTAAAAACAAGGACAAACAAACCCCATTAAAGCGAGGCGGCCGAGGGCAGCAGCCGTGCGTTCCCAGCCCCGGCAGCAGCCCCACGCCGCAGCTTTCCCCACAGCGTTCTCGGCCCACCCACCTGGATGTACTTCATGAGCTCCCGCACGTAGCGGTCCCGGTCCGAGGGCACATCGCAGTGGGACTGCATGTACAGCACCGGGCCGTAGCCCTTCCGCCGCCACGCGTCCTTCTCCGCCAGGGGCACGGCCGGGGCCCGCAGGTACCCGGTGCCGGGCAGCCACTGCAGCGTCAGCGGGTAGTCGGACTCCCGGCGGAAGGTGGCCGTGTAGTTGAAGAGCCGGATGCCGGGCGAGTGCGAGAGCACGTAGTTGTTCATGGGGGACTCCTCGTGGAAGAGCGCCCAGGTCTGGTGGGGCAGGCGGGGCAGCGGCGCCTCGTACGCCCTGAAGTCGGTGCCGTAGAAGATGAGCGCCTTGGTGCGGCGGTGCCGGGCCACCCGCCGGCTCCGGGTGACGAGGCAGGAGCCGCGGGGGCAGTCGATGCGCTCCGTATCGCCGGGGAAGTGCGGGAAGAGGCTCCCGCTCCACCACAGCAGGATGGGCAGCGCCTTGTTGCTCCGCGTGTCGTTGTTGCCGGGCCCGCGGTACGACGCGGCGGCGACGAAGGCCGCGCCCGGAGGGACGGCGTCCTGCGCCCACCCGTCCGCCGCGCACGGCTCCGCCCGCTCCGCCGCGGCCAGAGCGGC
>VWZN01004530.1:205631-221856 GCA_013396955.1 Regulus satrapa | reverse complement strand
CGCCTCAGGAAGAGGCGCCGCGCCCGCCCCGGCGGTGCCGTCACGGGGCGGGGCCGGACGGGAGCGGCGCCGCCTTTTCCCCCTCGTCTCTTACTGTCAACGCGCCGCGGAGGCGGCTCGGAGGGGCAGGGACACGCAGCCCTGCCCTGGAGGCAGCGTGAGCTTTGCTGAAGCGCCTCGACGAGCGATCTATTCGCAGCCCCACTGGCCGACGGCTGAAGCTGCTGTCACCTCTCTGCCTCTAGCGCTCCTGCACCCCGGGTCTGCGCTAACACCGGCCCCGCGGTACCTGCAGCTGCCAGCGATAAAAGCCGAGCTGTTCCCCGGAGGCACCGCAGGCACGCACCGGCAGAGAGAGGGCTCCCGGACCAAGCAAGCGGTCAGCTGCTACAAGAAAGAGCGCTCAGCTCAGCTCCTGCTGGAGACCATAAAGGGAAGGAACAGAGAACACCTTTTATAACAGAAACCTTCTGTTTGGTTTTTGGGGGATTTTTAATATCTACGGGTAGTTCTGAAGCTCTCTGGAGAGCTGCTGTTCTATACCAACCTTGAATAATTCCTACAGTATTAAAATATTCTGTAAATGGGAAAGTGGTTTGGGCTACGCTATGTAAATCCAACAGACGTATTCTAGAATTACCGCTCAGTTACACAATTGCTAAAAGCTTCACATTAACTTCTTATTAGATAATATAATATTTATGAATTATCAGTTATAATACAAGACATTAGTTAAAATGGACACAAGGCAAAGAAATATTCTTCAGCTGTGTTAGAAACAAGTTAAAGAGGGAATAGTTTTCCTTTCCTTTGAAAAGTTAGGTGTAGACACTGCTCGGGCCTGCTCCAACAGCACCACAGAGTCCTTCACTTGGGCCGGGAGAGAAGGTAGCAGACATGGGCTCTCCAAGGCAATTTCCACAAGCATCACAATGTGCTGCGCAATTTACTCCACACGATTAATGTACAAGATCCACAAGGCCCATCATTATCACACCAGTTCTGAGGCAGATTCTGGACATCATGTACCTTCTATAGGAGAGGAATCTCAAAAATAGTCTACAGCAAATTTAGTATCATTGGATATTTAGCAATGATTGTCTTGTGCTTTCATACAGATTTGTTATAAGGTTATCAGCAAACTGTACAACAGTAATATTCATGGGTACAGTCAAGATAACACTGCCAGTTCACTCTGAACTTTATTTTGTAATTAGCAACACTCCCAGCAAAAAAATCTCACAACCCAACCCTCCCCCCCTCAAAAAAAATCAAAACAAAACAAAACAAAAACCCAACCCCAACCAATTCACCCAGGTACCCTTAACTCTGAAATATGAGCTCTTTTAAGACTACAGAAGTCATTAACTTGACATTGTTACAAGGTAAGGGCAATATCTGCCTAAGCAGACAAAAAACCCCCACCCAGTCAATGACCCGAGCTCTTAGCAAAAAAGAGAATTTCTTTGTGAATGGAAGTTCAGACGGGGCAGAAAGTGAAAAACCAATCACCTAAATAAAGAAACACTGAGATTAAACAGTACCTTCTGTCTGTTGACTCTTGCTGAATTTCTTATCATTCAGTGCGAATAACAACAGCAACAAAAGAAAGACTGAATTTGGTTAGTAGAAGAGTGGATTGTAAAGGATCAGTGAGCTAGATTTCAGCCCTTCCCATTTCCCCCCTCCCGCAAAATACAGGGTTTGGAAAAATAAGCAGTGTTTATTTACTAACAATGACATAAAATACATCTTAATATATTTTTATTTCTTTACAAATTAAAAGATGCATTGGAAAAACAAGTGAAGAAAATGAAAGGTTCATTCATGATTTCATTTCCACCCCCACACCCCCCCAGTATTAATACTAGAAATTAGTATTTGTGGAAGTCTGTGGTTGCTGTGCATTATATTCCTGGGAAGTTCTTTTTTTCCCCTCTGATTAAAAATCCTCTAGACTTTTTGGTTGGAGGCAGTACGTGGAGTAAAAAGTCAGCCACATTCATACAAAACCTCTGAAAGTTCTGCCAACTTACATCTTGAAAGAGTTTTTCCATTACAGTTTTCATGCTCCCCTTTCTGTGTAGTGATGGGAGGGAAGACAAACTAGCAGCATTAGAAGAAAAATGGATGTATATACATGCTACAGGATGTGGAACTAAACCTACAGCCAGATATTTTCCTGATCTTAACAAGGACTTTGCTATGAAATATCAAGCCCAGATAACATGTTCTCTAATCCATCCACATTCTTCCTTTCACTTTTAGTGCTATTGGTAGCTTAAACTCCTGGGTATAGGAAGAACACCTGTTAAGTGTTCAAGTTAAAATATACAAGCCCCCTTTCAAAAGTGAATAAACAAAGCCCTTAGAATTCTGAATTTGACTACACTAGCTCCCTTCTTCACAGGAGTCTTCTCATCCACCCTTACAAAATGGAGAGCAGAGCAGCCAAAGTGGGTGGATTAATCTGTCTGAGGTATTTCAGTTTAACAAACAGGCTTATAAAAGGTTTTGTGCAAGCTGATCAGAATGTGGAGGGTATAAACATCAAGCTATGAAACTCTTTGCTATGGCCCAGGTGCTGTCAATAGCCAAAATCAGGTACTTGCAGTACCTTTTGTACCAATTACAGTACAGTCTAAATTTTAAGGTTTTGTATCCCCTTCCTTGTATTCCAGGGTACAATGCAATCTCAATTCACATCAATACAAATCAAATTCCCGCTTGTTTGCTATGATTCACAAAAATATGGTTGAAAATGGCCACTTCCTTATCATCCAGTTCCTACAGCCCCCATCACCTTGTTAAAAGTATTTTCTGCTTAAGGTTAAGAAGCTTTTGTTCCCACCACCATCTAACAGACAGGTAAACCCTGCAGGAGAGGTCATGGAACATGGATTGAGTAGGAGAATACAGAGCAGTGCAATGAGAAGGAAAGGAGTCACCACACACGTCCACAGGAAGTACCGTCTCTACCCCTACACTGTTCAGAAGCTGTTGATTTCTCCCCACTTAACTATTGATTACTCCATTACAGTTCTGCACAGCAACTTCTAGTACGGGGAAGATTGTGGAAAGAAGTTTGCCCTGCTGCCTCTTGGCTTGCCACTCATTCCATTTTTCATGGCTTTTCATGGTTTAGACAGCCACACGATACATCTGTGCTCTGACAGATCACGTTCCCCTCTTTGGAGGAGAAACAAAATGTTTGGCTGCTCCAGCTCCCATCACCTGACCTGCCTCTTGTCCTCCCCACCTGTGCATCCTCTTCACACTTGGAGCATGCACACGCACCCACACAAATGCACAGCAGCTACCAGAAGTTTTGAAGAGTTATCTCTTTTTCACCCAATGTTGAATCATGTACAGTGAACTGAAAAAACCCTACATTCATTACAACAGGATTAGCGAGCATGGGGTGGGGTGGGGGGTGAACTCCTGCCAAGCACAGGAAACAATTTAGATGCAAATAAAAGACCTGGTATCAAAGGCCTTTTTTTTTTTTTTTAAGCCCTCACCAGGAAAATACTTCATCTCTCATACGGGATTGGGAAAGGTTGAAAGGATTTCTGCTTATGCAATGTGTATTAAAAATTATGGAATTGTACAGATTTCTATGTTGTCCTTTTTGAGGGCGCTGGGCCTTCTGATCAGGTCATTAGTGGAGACTGAAATGTCACTGCTGAGTTCTAGCACCACTCACTCCTCTAGCTCAGTAGCTGCCGAATCTCCTTGTGCATGTGACACAGGAAGTCCACATATGAAGCCCCCCCACTCAGGCTCTTGTCCTCCACTAGAAAGTGTTTGAACAGCATTTCCAGCTTATCCTCTTGCTTCACAATTATCAACTACAAAAAAACCAAACAAAACAAGACAAAACCAACAGTAAGTAGCTATTAGAATTAAACTTCATGGGGAAAACAGAGCAAAAAGCTAAATGCTCAAAACCCTGAAGATAGCCAGAATCACAGCATATATGGGTTATGTGCTTTGACTTCAGTTGGCTTAAGCCTCCATCCTTTCTAAACAGAAGGAAAATACCATATATGTGGTTCATACAGTAGTATATCGTAAGAGGACTGAAAAAATAAAGTTTTAGAACTATGGTAAGCACAAAACTCCAAAACTAGTGACATTTGTTTTCAGATTCTTGAAAACTTTGAATAACATTTATGAGATTGGGAAGAATAAATTCAGGACTACAGCATTACCAGGCATCATCTGACTCTACTAAGAGGGAATGGGATTTAAAGCTGTAAATGGGGGACATTTTTACCTTCATGTAGCGGGATCTCTGCCCTTGAAGCATATCAACAATAGACCGCACTTTCTTAGAAAAGGGGTTTTCCAAGACTGGCAGGGTACTCTGGAATGAAAGATACCCAATCCCCATTAGTCTTGGGAAGTAGAGCAATGTTAAACAAAAGTCAGCAGTTTTGGCATACTGTGTATGGGTAGAGAAATATCTACCCTCATTAGCATACCATCTCTTTGACTTCAACTACTTACAAGAGACTATAACATGAAATCAGAATTAAAATTCAATTACTTATTCCATTTAGAGATCAACCGTTCTCTTCACTGTTAATGTTAATACAACTTGTCAAATAAACTCAGGCAAAAAGCGTGCCTGACACGTCCAGACTATCAACATTTCCGCCAGTTTCACACATCTGTGCTTCTTTCATCTCTATCATGAAAAATGAAATGCCATTTTTTTTACTGGCTTTCTCCTAGTTTTAAGTTTTGGCTGACTGTCACAGACTCTAGCTCTCACACTGCCGTCCAGCTCACCAAGGCATTGCTAATTTGACTGAAGGATGACACTCCGAAGAGGTTCTGGATGAGGCTTTGCTGCACGCTGACTCCCACCCACACAAAGATGTTCAACCCATTCTCCAGCAAGTAGATGTCACCCTTGGAGAGACGCTCCTCGGAGTTCCGAATGGCTGCTGGCAAGGAATCACTGTCAACATCTGCTTTGGTCTGTTTTACAGGGAAATAAAAATTAAAAGTAAATGAAAGGTTATAAAACAAGAACATTTTATCAAGTCCTGAAAATTTCTGCCATGAAGACGCCAGATTTTCTTATTTCTAGGACTCTTGAAACTGCAATAATTGTGACTGAAGTAACATCTGCCTTAGTTTTCTTACTCAAAGTGACACTGAAGCAGTTCAGAGACTCTTGGTCAGCAATAGAGAACATAAGACTTCTGTGATAAGATTCAAGTTCAATTATCACCTCCTGAAGTAGTAATGTAATGAGTTTTTAGTATTATTCCAGCAACTATAATAATCAAAAGTCAGAAAAGTATGTGGAGTTACCTTGTACTGAGGAAAATTAGGACAAAAAGCTATTAGCTTTAGGACTTTTTAAAAAGACCATGAAAGGGTCAAAAGCATCTTCTTTCCCACTAGTCATATGCTTACAGCTCAGGAAAAAAGTATCCCCCAAGATATCCACAAGATGCAGTAATGCTGAGCAAAATTAAATGAAATATCCCAACAGATGGCAGATCCCCAAATACTCCTCAAATCTCTTTCCCTTGCTAAAATATAAATGCCAGTCCTCAAGATGAGCCAATGAGACAACAGCAAGCCTTAAGTGCTAAGAAGATCTTGAATTACTCACCAGGGGCAAAAGCCTGGGATAAAAGAAAACATTTGTTTCAGCCACATCCATGGATGTCACTAACTGACGGATGTAGGCACGGTCATCTGTTGTGACCTCTGGGCCAGGCTGAAGTACATCACTCTTCAACACACAGTTCAAGTACACAGGAAGCAGCTTCATGCATTCAGGGAGGATGAGCTAGAAGGCACAAGCAGACAGAAGCTGGTCAGCTGTCTTGCTGAATAAGCTTATGTTTGACAAAATGAGGCTTGCATGAACCAACAAAGTGTAGTACAGCTGTGAGGAGTGAAAGCTGATAGCCTGCTTATACCACGGACTGCAAAAGAAACAAAACCTTTCCCTGAAGCAGGCAGTGCTCCTGGACTCCAAACAGATGTCCAAGAAGCCATTCTCAATTATACTTTTACTTGTATTAATGAATCTACTCTCCTGAGTCTCCTCTTTGGAAATTTCTGCTGAGAAATTAACTTTTGTTGAACAGGCTAAGAAAGAAGAAGCTGTCAGCATGTTTTAATTTCCAAGCCTGGGATTCAAGTGAAAGCATTGGAGTTCACCTGGCCAGCAGAAGAGGGACTAGCACAGTTCTTTCGATAGCAGGCTAGGATCTGGGCACACTGGTTGATCAGTGCATCTCGTACAGTCTTCACTGGGCTGCTCAGGACTCCACGATATGCTGCACAGAGAGAGGAAAGAGATGGACTGCTTTCAGGTGATTGCTCATGAACAAAATCCCAACACTTCCACAAAGGAAATCAAAACTATTGTTTATGGAAGCCGTTACTCTTCCCGCTTCATGCTTGTAGGAAAATGACAATATATTCCTACTGAAAACCACAAGAAGCTCATTTAGTCCATTTTATTACATAATCTTGAACTCTATCTCCTATGTACTTAAAATATAATTGAAAGTAGGGGTTCTAGAAAAACTCCTTTTATAGACTGGGCATCTCTTCCATCAGTGTTCTGAAAATGGACTATTTCTTTCATTTTAATGGCAATAAACATACACAACTCTCAATCTCTGTTGGATTCCTAGGCTTTTACTCCGAGCTAGAAAGGGTAAATAGGGTATAGTGCCTAAGTGTGCAACATTTAACCATATCTATGAACAAGTGCCACCATTTCCTATTGCCAGAGCATAATTTTGCAACAGTTAAGGAATTAATTAAAACAGCCCAAAAATAAATACAAAGATGAATTGAGACAGCTGGCAATACAAACTGCTATTAAAAACATTTAGAAAAGAATCTGTATGAAGATTAAGCCTACATCCTCCATCTGTACCTCTTGCCCTAAGCAGCAATACAATCATTAAAGCTTTTTGCTCTTTCCCATAACTGCCTGAAGTATCACAACAACCACCTGACACTTGAAGCAGGCAGAATAAACAGGTGTCACTGGGTGATAAAACAGGCATTTTAGCAGCAGCTAAAGGCTGCAATTCTCATTTCCGTATTTGCCCTTACCATACTTAGCCAAGTAGTTGATGAGGGTGTCAGTCTCACAGTTCCGATAGAGGTCAGCGAGCTGCGTGCAGCAGTTTAAGGAGAGGTTGTGAATGCGGAGTCGTCGCTGTCCTGCACAGCTTGTGTACAGCAGAGCACACTGCAGGAGACAAAAATGCCAGGAGACAGAGAAATGAGGTTCTGCTACAATAACAAGGGCAGGGTTCGAATATACTTTATTAAAAGTTAGGACTCAGATGCATAAATAAATAAGGTAAAAGTACATGCTAAGAATCAGGGTCAACTAAAGGTAATGCAGCAGTTTTAGCAGTTGTATAAAGGTCTTAGAAAATAGGACTGTAGTTTGAAGCAGTCTAGGTCATCCTCAGGACAAGCATGCTGGAAGGGTATGGTGAGATGCAGAAAGAAAGAACGAACAATTCCTTGAGGAAGTGTCTAACGATTCGGTTCAATTGTCAACTCACTTTTTCCACAAAGCCTCCCCCCTCACCTGAAGCAGTGCACCACTGTCTTCACTCAATTTATCATCGTGCTTGAATTCCACTGTGATTGTTTTATCACAGTCCAGACCTGCCATCTCTACATCAGTTGTGTTGCTCATATAGAAAGCTCCAAAAAAGTCAGTTGCTCTAATACCTGAAAGAGGGAAAAACCCAACATGAACCACCATTTTAAAGAGAATACCATGACAGCCATCCTTTTGACCCTGACATCAAGTTATCCTGACAGATTTCATCCTCCATGATGATCCCTCCATGCCAACACCCACCTGTGCTTGTGCGCACTCTCATTACAGCATCAAATCCCACTTCTTTCTGGACGTCCCTTCTCAAGTCATTCAGGAATCTGTACTGGTCTGTCTCCAGCTAGAAGGCAAGCAGTAATTGAGGTTTTACACTTCCATAAATCAGAATGGCTTCATAAACCACGAAGTCATTTAAAACCAGACAGTACCTCCTGCGGTCTTACTTTAAAAGTCACCCATGATATCAGGCTCAGTGGCTAAAATACTGTGCTAAGAGGTAACAGCCTGGATCTCCCTTGTTGGGTTTTGTTATTAACAGAGATGTCTGTACAAAGACACAAAGCTACCAAATAATTTTCCTGATTATCTTGAAATTTAAGTAGCCATTTACTTCCAGAGAAGTACTTCTTCACTATGGTTCCCACTATGAAAAAAAGAACTCTCATCTAAACAATAATTCTTACTTGGCTCAGACACCAGTGTGAGTCAATGTCACTCACTCCTACCTGGAAATATGCATACTTATAAATGGAGCCTCCTGTCTGGTAAGGTACCACACCCAGTGTTGCCACATCCAAATACTGGTTTGGAAACAGGAAAAGATCCACACAGCAGCCCTGGGCCACACAGTCCTTGGCTAAGTTGTTGTAAAAGCTTGTCTGTGGTTGAAACAAAGTCTAAGAAAGGAAATCAGAGATGACATCACAAGTTTGTGCAGGAAAAGGAAAGTGAGGTCCAGTTTATAACCCCAGTCAGTACTCTTTTATATTTTAAGAAACTTCAGGGAAAGTAGAATCATCTAAGCTCTCCCTACTTCTGCCTTTGAAGAACTGTTAATTATTATGAAAATTATTACACATTTTGCTTTAATTGTAAATTCAGCACATTTACTTTAACCCAGATTTGGGATTTTACCCTGGGTAATAATATAGACCTAACTCTTCTTGTTCTCAGACTACAGCTGTCTTGATGATGTTAAATCTCCATAGGGGAACAGAAGATAAAAGTTGAATGTTGATATTAGTTGGGACAGTTACAGTATGTGCCATCCTTGTAATTTTTTAATGTAATTCAGTTATTTTATTCCATAAAAAGCAAAATATACACCCTTATGTGAGGATTATGCAAACCATCATTACCTTCTCCTTATCAGTGTTGATCAGTTTCCTATCATCCCTGTTCTTTAACTTCCCTGGAGCCTCGGCAATGGGCAGAGAGGTGTGGAAAATGAAGAGCTTGCCAGCACACTCAGCTGCCTGCAAGAAAGTGAGCGCAAGAACCGAGGTTAGAAACACTTATAGAAATTTTAAGGGAAGCTGTGATTTAAGAACAAACATTCAAGCAACCTCATCACTCTTTCAATGTCAGGGTGACTCTACCAGACACACAGGCTCACTGTCACTAAGTTATGTGACAGGTGTCCAACGGAGGGAGCACAAATTACCACTCAGTTACAGAAGAGAAGTTTGAGTTCTACTGGATTTGTGCTAATTCCACAGCAGGGAGAAAAGGACTCTGTCCAAGGAGACAGAACAGTAAGCAGGACCCAGATACAAAAGGCTTTGTGCAAACATGTTGCATTGTCTTCTTCCCTGATTTGCACCTACTGAATTTGTGGAAAAAAGTCAGAAATGGCAAAGAATTTTGTAATCTGAGCTTCAACAGATCAGTAATTTTAAATCAACACCCTAACACTAGCTAATGTTTAATAGGTTATTTTTCTGACACATGCATTATGTAAAAAGTTGTTTAGCAATTTTTACTATTTCTTGATTGAACAATTGTAACAAAAACTGAGTCTAAGAAAGACTTTTAAGGATCATTCCCCCTGTACTCAGCACTGGTGAGGCTACACCTTGATGTTTTGGGCCCTTCACTACAAGGACACTGAGATGCTGTAGCATGTTCAGAGAAGGGCTACGGAGCTGGTTAAGGTCTGGAGCACAGTTCTTGCTTGAGGAGGGAGTGAGTGAGTGAGTGAGTGAGTGAGTGAGTGAGTGAGTGAGTGAGTGAGTGAGTGACCGAACTTAGGTTGTCCAGCCTGGAGAAAAGGGAGGCTCAGGGGAGATCTTGCTCTCTCCAACTACCTGAAAGAAGGTTGTAGTCAGATGGGAGCCAGCCTGTTCTCCAACGTAATATGAGATAGGACAAGAGGAAATGGCTTCAAGTTGCAGCAGCAGAGCTTTGGAGTAGATATTGGGAAAGACTTCTTCATGGAAAGGGTTTTCAAGCACCAGAATAGGTTGCCCAGGGAAGTGATGGAGTTACCATCCCTGGAGGTATTTAAAAGATGTGCAGAGGTGTCACCTAGGAACACGTTTTAGTGGAGGACTTGGCAGTATTGGCTTAAAGACTGGGCTTATTGTAAAAGTATTTTCTAACTAAAATGATTCTCTGACTGATGTAACAGACAAATAGAGCTGTGTCAACAGTTTGGGGGGAAGTCATACAGGCAATCAATTTGACCAGCAGATACAAGTCGGAGTTAAACCATGCATGTAATTATGTCTGGATGAAGTACTAGAATGGAAGAACTTTAGGAAAAGTTTACTTGGTTAGCACATCATTGCAGGCAACTTCAACAGAAGATACTTTCTCCTTTTAGTTAAAATTCTACCAGAGTACAGGATGAAAAAGACACATAACTACAGAACACCTCCATGAGATTTAACAGACTTCAGCATCTGTTTTTTTAATGCTGGAGGGTCTTTTTTTTCCTGTAGGTTCTGTAAACTGCTTAAAGCAAAACCCAGACAACTAAGAGTAAGCCATGTTCTTGCACTTTGAAAAAAAAATTACAGAAGAATTGAGTAAAGAAGATACAGACAGCTGCACAAGCTATGTGAACATTCATGGGCTTCAAGAATGAGCCAAGTACTCCCTAAATGTAGTGCAACTACTACAAGGAGATTACAAAATCTGTAGAACCGTCTTATTAATGCGTGTTACCAGAATATGAACTTCACAGTACTTGGAAGAAAAAACAATTTGTCACAAAAATGCATTTACTAACCTTCAGTGCCTCCAGCCCTGCTTGAATCACAGGTGCAAAAACAGTTTCTGTTTCTCTCGTGTCGGCAAACATTTCTGGAATCTGATCCAGCAAACTAGCAAAGAACAAGGGGAAAAAAAAGGAATTCAAGATCCCATTTAATAAGAAAAGCAACACAGTTGTAGTTGATGATTTGTAAGAGTGAGGTGGTTTAAACAGAAGTCCCTAACATATCTGTAAATGGGCATAACTTTTACAGTATTTGGTATCTCATCTGTGAAAAAAAAAATGCTGTTATCATTCTTCATTGCCTTCTCTCATCCATGTCCTCAGTGCCTTGTGTAGTCTCAACTGATGCCTATTCCAAGCTCTTCTGTATTTCTTCTCTTTTAATGTATTCCAATATTAAGTATTAGGAAATACCGGTGACATTTGGCCTCTTTGGCCAAGCATCTTGTCTACTACTCAAAGATTTATAGGTTTAATCCACAGTTTTGTATTTAGGCTTGTTTAATGCATTAAAAAGCACACTTGAAATTTTCTCTAAAACATATAATTCCAGGTCTATTTGAGTCTATTTCCCAAAATGTAGTTATCTACACACCACAGGTGAACTACCATGTTCAAGTTACCATGGTAAATAGTTTGTCAAAACTTTGCTGACTTCTTTCTTTCCTTTCAGATTTTATCTTCTCTATTCCACTTACTCTCTTTTCTCCACAGGACCAAAATTGGACACCCCTGTTGTCTCAGTTTGCAGTTATTTAATCAAACTTAAGCTAACAAAAACCTAATTTTGCTCTATAAGAATACTGTGATTCGGTATTCTTACAGCTGTCATTTGGCATTGTCCTAGTTGAGTTTTATTCTGGCTTTATTTTAGGTGGGAATTTTTTTTTTTTGCTTGGATTTTGTTTGATTGGTCTTTTTCTCCCCAGAAATGCTCTTCTGCACTAACTCCCCTTATATACACTTTCTGCCAAACTGGACTATGAGCCAAATCATCCCGTAGCCCTTTAATTTCCTCATCCTACTGTGCCAGCTTAATCTCAAAGAGTACAGTAAGTTAAAATACACAGAGTAACTCAACATGACAATCAACATTCCAATCTACCAAGCGAGTATTTTACTACACATACTGTAAATCAATTTCCATTACCTGACAATAACTGTCCTGGATTCATTCACATTCACCAGAAAACCATCAAGGAGTGGTACAAACATATCTGCCACATCTGAGACCACCATCATTTGCGGCTGTGCCAGTGAGCTCTTCACGTTATAGAAGTGCAACACTTTGTTGTAGGTGACAAAGCCTACTCGAATGGCTGATTCCTCCATGTTCCCTTCCCTGTAAGAGACATTGTTGCCTTCACATCCAAGAAGATCAGTTAAACAATTACACATGACCAACACATTAAGGGAAAAATAAAAGGAAGTGAAATTTATTTTCACCTAGAAGGCTATCAAAAAAGATGTTCTGCTTGGCCTTTTTCTGAAGAAAAGCTTGACAGGATTATCAACTAATTTTTTAATTTCTAGCTTTTTTAAAGAGGAAAAAGTAACAGCATCCCCCATTTGCACTGACTGCAAGTTCACAATATACCTACCTGGGCAGATAATCTAGGAGTGACTTTAATTCTTCACATATTAGCCTCACTAAGCCACTCTTCACAGCATTGTAAGACACATCAATCATAAAGATGAAAGCAGGTGGACTAGGAAACTTGTTATTCTGTGGAAAAGAGGGAAGAAATCACACTACTGCCCTGAAATGCAGCACATGTAATGGCTCCCTAACACAGACAAATCAATGCACTTGACTCAAAGTAAAGCAGAGGCATTAGAAGGCAACCCGTATCAACTTGCAACATTTAGGCATCTCTTTTCTCAGCTTAATATTTCAGCAGAGATATGAGCTGTTTTAATAAATACCTTGCATATATTTTCCCTATTCCTGAGAAGTTAGTTATTATTTTAAAAGCATTTCATTTAAAAGCAAACCAGCTTTGAAATATACATTTCCACACTACTCTTGTGCTTTTAATCAGTACGGCTGTATTTGAAATTGAAGTTCAACAGGTAAGATCTGCCTTAGGGAACAGGTGGCACATTGCATAGTTACTATTGTATTTGCATTGAACCTCTCCTACAATTCCCTTTTCTGCCAAGGACTACAGCACAAGAATCCCTTCTGCAGAATTCCTAAGGTAAGTGCAGCTATAGCTGCTTACATAGCTCCAGAAAAAATTACAGAGACAGCTATTACATTATACTATGTCATGTGTGATCAGGACCTCCACTGGTTTTATAAGTAAGCAAACAAGCATGTCATTGTACACAACAAAGTGGGCTGGATTAATGCTGTTAATTATCTCTGCCAGCTAGAAATCAGCCTCAAACAATTCAAGTCTTTCTTACTTTCAGGAAAATAGTCTTTTTACTTAAAAGCAAAATAAACACAGCAATAAAAACATACTACTGTACCTTGCAATAGTCAACTGTTGCTAGAAACTCGTATGACCCCAGGGATAACTCAGGTCTGTCATAGAAATCTACTCGCTTTCCAGTATGATCCAAATGTTGGAAGTAGTGAGGTGGCACTGGGAAAGGAAAAATCATTAAGCTCAGTGACATGGCCATAAAAAACACTGTGACTAGAGAGACAACTGCTGATTCAAACAAAACTCCAAGAAAGTGAACTAGCACTCTGGGCTAGCACACAAGTTCTAAAAATATAAATGCAATTTAAGAATTATCATTAAAGCAAAAGAAAATACCAACGTATTCCAGCTTGTTTCATGCACCAAACAGCACACTATATAGTTACTGTTGTACTTTTCTTGAATCTCCTTTCCCTTCTCATTTTACACTTCATATCAGAAACATGACTACAATACACTTTTAGGATTATTCTGAAGAATCTAGTCCAAAGGAAAAATATAACCATCCCATATAAGTAGTAACAAATTACTTAAAAGAGAGTTTGAGGCAAATTACAGGCTACATTTTATTGTAGTTGTTTGAGGCAATTTACAGGCTATTACTGACTCAAGTCAGGCTTACTAAAATACTGAGCTCCTTATTTTGCTATATAAGTTAGTTTTTCCTTCCCTTCCTGTGCTGCACAAGAGTAAAGCCTCCAGGCACTCTTGCCTGCAGAGACTCCCATAATCTTTTTATCAGAACAGACAGGAGACTTCTTTCAGTGGATTAAGAAGGAGGAACAGAAGTGGAACCACATGTCCAGCACCCAGTACCTTTGTGCTGGTACAAGGTATCAGAAAATAAAATGGGAGTTAAGCTGAATTTTTGCCTACAGAAGTCAGCTGCAGAAACAAAATATGTTAAACAATAACCCTGTGTCCCCAGAACTACTATGACAGACACTCCCTCCTGCAGAACTGCTTGGGTGACAACATTTATTCCAGGGGGTAGCTGTCTATAGAGCTCTATATAGCTGTCTGTACAGTTCCAGGGAGGATTAAAATGAGATTACCTGGAATGACATTATTCACACTTAAACTATTCTTAACATTCCAACTTTCAGAAGTTCAAAAGAAAACAATGTGATATCATTAAGACTATATATAAGCATCTATCACTCTTGTCTCCAAGTACACATCCCATACAAGCTAACTGCCTGATGGTATTGGCAGAGAAAACAAAAATTGTTCTCAAGTTTTAGGTACAAGTACAATGTGTTTTCACAGTGTTGCTTTCATCAGCAGTCTCTCAGCATCCCTCCCTTTTCTGCCTCTGCTCAGTTGTTACAGGTACAGCCCTTCCTGCTGAGTGAGCAGGACAGGGAGTTTATGCAGGCAGAAAATCACCAGACAAAACTGCTTTTAAAGCTGGCCATTTCTGATGCCCATTTTGGTTAGTTCAAACAGTTGTACAGCATAACTGAGGTGGTAAGAACAGTCCATTAAAAGCCATCAGTGCTACCAAATTGAACACTAAAAGCATCATCTTAAGGTTTGTTGCACCTTAGATTCCACTGTGCCTTCAAAACAAATCTACAAATGCCATGCTGTGAGCAGCTCAGTGTGCCTTCTGCTTAAAAGGAAGCACGTTTTGCACTAATTTATAAGAGCAACTGATATTAACTGGACTTCACTGAACACTCTTTTTCAGCTGTAGCAGATTTCACTGCAATTTCATCTTTAAGGAGTGTTAGCGACACAAGAAAAGGCTTTGTGAGAAAAAAAAAAAATCCTAACAGATGCTACTGACTGGATCTATATATCAGTCTGTTAAAAAAACCCTTTACTTATAAAGTACCAGAAGAAAACACAATAGTCTTTTAAACCACCAGGCATTATGCTGCAAATGCCTCATATTAAAAATTTGCTACAATACTACAATGCATAAGCACCTTTCTGAACACAATTTCAGTACACTGAACATGCCTTCCAACAACTTTTTACAAGGCTAGACACATACTAAATTACAGTATTCATTATAAATGATCATAACATGATAAAAACTTATTTGTCTGCATCTCGTTCAAAGACATTTCCAGTAGAGCCCAGAGAGGGATTTCCAGAAGAAACCTTACCCTCAGTGACACAGCTGCAGAAGCAACACTGGAACCTCCTTCCACCTTCAATGAATTGCATAAAAGGGCACATGTAAGCTTTGCACCTATTACATCGGACAGGACCGGATTCTCCATGGTCCACCAAATAAGGAAGGGTCTGTGGAAGCAAGAGGAAAAAAAAAAACATGAAAAGAAAGGTCTCATAATGATGAGAAAGTTTTGAGCTCTGCATTGTGTGGTCATTTCTATCTCCTTGTACACAGCATAGGATTTAGCATTTGGCAGCTGTGGGAGAGAGTGCAGGGGATATGGGAAGCCTGAACTAGTATTTAAGTGCTTTTCAATTCAAGCTCTAGCACAGCAGGATTTTGAGGGCTAGAGTCATTCATGGGCTATCCCACCTAGCCAGTAGCTTGCTTGAAGAACACGACCACATTGCATCACCAGATGTATCCCAAGTGAATACAAAAGACTCAAAGTGACTCTTCACCTCTTATCTCTTCCCCTTGTAAAAAACAAGCTTTTTGACAAAAGCAAAGGCAGTCATTGCATTCCATATAGTCAAGAATTTAGATTATCTACCTTAAAAAATTCCATCTGGTAAGACTTATTTTTGAACTCCACTATGAAATACATTATAACCACAAGCTCTTAAGTGTCCCGACCCCACAGTACACCAAGTCCTCAAAACTGCTACGTAGTGACACCATTTTTGAACTATTACTTGCAATGTTCTTTTTGTACCCAAGCCAGAATAAGATGCTTGGCAACTTGTGCAGCTTCCCAACATTAGAACAAGCAGGAAGCACTTTAAAATGATTGAAACAGAGAGACAGAGAGA
>VWZN01004530.1:183031-205199 GCA_013396955.1 Regulus satrapa | reverse complement strand
TCCAAATACTAGAAGCTGACTGGTCTCCAGGGCAATTTTTCAATCCTAGCCATTTTTTTACTGAGCACCACAAGTGTCTGTTCAAAGCATAAACACACCAGGAGACCAAACAACTGTTATTTGTCATGTTTCTCTAAAAATATGTAACTCCACAAGTCTCCAAGTTTCTCAAGTAAGACATTGTTCTCCTATTGTGTTCCTTTTAAACTTCAGCCACTGATCAGCCTCTGATGGTTTTTATCATAAACCAGTTTTTGAAATTCAAACCATAGTTTGAACACTAGTGAAATGCAACAGGAAAAAAACACCCTTAAAAGACCTAAAAAGAGGAAATAGAACACTGCAGACCTATATATTCAAATTTAACAAGCCTGTTTGCCTTCATGTCACTACTCCAAGGAGGCTAACACTACACAGCAGCCAGAGTGTTTAAACTACTTTTAAGAAAAGCAAACTCCGTAAAAGTCTCCAGGTTTTCATGTTCTCAGCAACCAAACACAAGTGGGTAAAAGGCTCAACAGCCACATATTACACCTAGAAGGAAATAAGTGCTGCAGAGAAAAAGGGCAGAAGTACAGCAATGCTCAGTACTCAGTGTTGTGCTGCCATCCCACACAGTACTGTGCATCTACATGTGTATTAGACAGCTAAACCAGCGCTGCATCATCCATTCTCATCCAATTCCACAGCCTGGCATTCTAGAAAAGACTCAACAGTATGAGCATCAACCATTTAAATACTTTGGACTAAGAAACAAACTGAGCTAGCTGGAAGCGTACGCCTTTGTGATCACCCCAGTATTTTGGTCATTCAGTCACAGTCCTTGACAGCTACTGCAAAAAAGCTGAAATGATCATGGCAGTCAAAATATTACATGTTTTGAACGCACCATTCTTCTGCTTTTACAGATATCTATCGCACAGCTGTTGCAGAATCAGGGTTTATTTGGTCTTCACCACCTAGTGAAGATAGTGCCTTCCCTGCCTTCTAAAGGTATCTGTTTAATGCTGATGCCTGAGGGCCCCCTCTTCCCCTGCTGTGCGCGCGGCACACGCAGCTCCACACGCGCTGCTCACCTCCTCCGGCGGCAGAGTAGCCAGCGGCTTGATGACGGCAGCCAGGGGAACCTGGGATTGTTTGGCCATGTCAGAGGTGCAGGGAATATTGTAAGATGTGCATCTGATGTAGCGGGGGCTTGCATTACCTGGGGAGCAAACCAAGTCCCACAGATTTCAGTACTAATTAAGTTTATATTCAAGAACAGAAACAAAGATAGCTTAAGGTGCGTAGTTAAGTTACAGACGCTATGAACTTAGCTAAATAATCAGTTTTGATCTATGGAAAACTTGAATTACAAATAAAATATCTCTTTGTGATTAACTACATATAATAAAAGACCTTCAAACAAATGAACTTGACTCCCTGTCAACCTAAATCTATAGAAAGGCATTTCCGCTTCATATATTCACAGACTAAAACATAACGTAGACAGAAAACTCTACCCAAACATTTCTATGATTCGTTTTGTAATTTTGGCTGAAGAGCAAAAGACTTAATTGTAGAATCAGATTCTGAAGCTTTTTCTGGAACTTTAAAACTCAAAGAAGTGTCAGCAATTAAAAGATTAAATATATTTTTTCTACAGAGCCCTCATACCAATTTACATCACTTTTATTTAAAAAAAAACAGTTGCCAATCCAAGCCTCACGATGTTGCTAGCAGATTTCAGTTCTTAAATGTTTTTTAAAAAGCTCTACAGAAGAGGATTTATTTGATGCTTTCTGGTATCTCTGCTAATTCTGGTCCTAGGTATCTGCCTTGGAAAACATTTTTTACCTCCAAATTGATGACTAGCTACCAAACAGTCAGGAGAATTTAAACTGAGATCAAATCAACACAGGACTTGAAACTAAGCTTCTGTTGATAAAACATGTTTCCTTTAAAGACACAGTTCTGCCACTGACTCGTTGTGTTTTTGTTTGTTTAGGAAAAGAAAAATAGTTTACCTTGATCCTTGACCAAGAAATTTGTAGTAACAAGAGGTGGGACCTGCCCTCTCACTCCAGTGACAAACGGTTCCGAGCCACGGTTATTTCTGTCATCTTCAATCACTTGGATCTGTGATGGAAAATACCACGTTATTATGTGGACGCTTGGTTTCAAAGTAATGTAAAATAAAAAAATCTCTAAGGCAGTGAAAAGGGGACCTGAGGCAAACATTACTATCTCTAAACATAGGACGAGCATGTAGATTTTGTCAAGCAGTCACCTCTCAGTTTGATTTCAATTAGTATTTAATGACTGACAATAAATTACAAGCTGTAAATAGTATTTTTCTTCAAGTATTCACAGTAGCAGCATATTTTGCGTTTTAAAGTCTGATCTGAACTCATAAAAGCCAAACTCAGATCAAGAAAGGAATTTCTGGTAGTATTTCTCTGTATAGTTCTACTCAAATAACAATTAGAAGCTTCTGTAAGCCTCAAGCTGAAGTCCTATATAGGTAATCTGGCTTTTTCTTTCTGTTATGGTCCCCCTGTTTTCACAGCATGCCTTTATTTCTAACCACTGTAACTCTGGCCTAAAGACAGATGGCTTACAAGCTCAGGTGGAAGTCTTCATTACTTTGTGGAGCTCAAGGGTTTGTGATTTGAATCCAGGGAATGCAGAAAGTGAAATTTCAATAGACTTGTCAATGAATCAAACCTCAAAGTCTGTAAAAATCTTCAATTTCTTGGTATTTCAAATTCTTCACAACTGCAAATTTGCTTAGAGGTAATGGAAATATATTAAATAGTTTTACTTCACTGAAATATTCACTGACCTATGTAGTTGCACACAGTTCCAACTACATTTCCACAGTGATGACTGAATGAAAGAACTACAGCTGCCAATCTTTCTTCTGCTCTTATTTTGCCATCAAACACACCTGCCTTTGCCTAGAGAAAATCCTGAAATGCAGAAATTTGTATGGCAGAACTTCCACCCTCTCACTACAGATTGCAAGCTGCCAGCCAAGAGCCTTCCATAGCTTCCATGACTGCTCTGGAATAAATTTAGTCCTGTTTCAAAAGTCTACAGGCTGGTGATCCCACCACTGGTATCTGTTAAATGATGAACTTTGACTATATGAGGAAGAAGTGACACAGGGTAACAAAAACCCAAAGGTGTTTTTTGTCTTCCAATCCAAAAGGTAGCTGCTTTTTTCTTTCTTTAGATAAGATTCTCCAACATAAACATTAAATTTTCAAATCCAAAATTTAATGGTTATGCATGAGCACAGATAATGAGAGAATGTTTATAGCTCCCCATGCCTCATACTAGATTTGAATCAGAAATTAACATTAAAAAAACTCCAAATCACCTGCAATTTTAGAACTCCAGGGCACTGGCCCAGTATTGGTATATCAACAGGAACTGGAACCAAATTCTGATCAAACCATGGTAGAAAACACGGCTACAACAGCTCATGCTGTGTGCATGCTGACGTGAGACACACCTTGTGCGGGCAATGACACTACTGGCTCACACTGAAAATGCCAGCTGAAATCTGATGAAGGCAATGTGCTAGAGATCAGACAAAGCAAAGGGGAGACATTCCTCATGATCTGTTTCTGAAACACTGCTTTCTATTGCCTCACCATTCATCACAGTAGATTTTAACAACCTCATGTGGTGTAATGTTACTTATTTTGATAAAGCAAGCAGAAGACAGCAAGGAAAGGGTAAAAGATTAATGATGGAGGGTTAGTAAGGTGGAGTTCAGGTTTCAGGCATGCACAGATGGTCACCAACACACAGACTACGATTGACATATATACAGCACTTACTGGACTAGGAATTGCATCTGGGTCTATTCTGTGCCTGGGTTTCTGCTGGGGTGGCAGCTCATTAAGTTGCTTTATTAATTTTTTTTTTTTTTTAAAAAAAAAAAAGAGTGCCAAAAAAAAAAAAAAAAGAAAAAGTCAAAGAAAAGAATAATAAACCAAAAAGTAACAGTGTTACTTCTCTCTATCCAAACCTGTAGCACTGGAATTAGATACATTTAGATACTGGTTCATGCAACAGGACACATCAGCTTCTGCAGCATACACTGATTCCAAAACCAGTCTTGCCAAGATACTGGGTTTGGCTCTCAACACCTTGCTAATGGAGGCAGTGGCTCACCTGCTCGTTTTAGTTAGAAACTGAGGATTTATGCTTTAAGAACATGCTAACATGAAAGTAATTGACACAAGCCATTTGAGATTTCATTTAGTGGAAGAGAAGAGAGGCAGACAAACAGTTGGAAACTTATATTCTATGAAAAAAATACAATAGCAAGCTTTACGTAAACCTGGAATCTAAAGTGGCAATCTTTTTAAAACAGAAGTACTTTCTGAATAACATCAGTTCTGATCTAACTCAAGACTACATTGTTTTCATAGTCTGAAGTACAGAAACAGCATCAAGAGCAGTGTAAGGAACAGCAGCACAGTGACTAGCAGCAATAACACCACCAGACTTAATATTACTCATCGTTGCTAACCATTACGTGCAACTGCTTCTCCTGTCTCAAAACCTCCACCCTGAAAGACAACCTCAGTTTGAGGAGCTGTGCATATTTGACTGATGTAGCATCATGACTTCACAACCCAAAAAAACACAAACCAGCTTTTTGACAGATTACAGGAAAAGCACTACAATCACCTCCTACTAACTATACTTTAAACATAGATCACACAGTTCACAGACTATCACCTCAAAACCTGAAATCCGTTCACCTTGGAAAGTCATTATGCAAGAATCCAGAAACTGAGATACAAGTTTAATCAAAGCCCTCAAGGATTCTCAAAAAGATAACACAGTACAGAAAAAAGACCTGAGGAATTAGAGCAGTGATTTCCATATGCAGTGCCTTTCTTGAGTCACCAAGAAAAATGCCTCTGGGCTTATTCATTACAAAAAACTGAAGGTGGCTAGAAGAAAAAAATGTAAGCAGGAAAACAGACTGATGTTCCTTGGACTGAGAAACCTGTTTTCAGCTTTGGTCTCTGTCAGTTGTTTTATGCAAAGACATTATGGAAGAGTCGAAACAGGTAAGAAAAAGTAATCTTACAGGGCTAGGAATGGAATCTGGATCCAAGCGTTTTGGTGGAGGTGGTGGTCCAGGTGGACTTCCATAATTTGGTGCTCCTGGATAGGCTCCTCCATAGTTTGGCTGGGGACCCCTCATCTGTCCAAAGGAACCTTACCAAGAAAATAACATAAAAATCAAACAGTGGCTTCATACTGAGCATTTCTTCATTTGGCACTTCCCACATTTCCTGCCATTACAAAAAAACCAAAAAAAACCAAAAAAAAACACCCACCACCCTCAAGAAAATGCTTTTCAATTAATTATGGATAAACATTTCACAGTGTTTCAGCTTAGACTGGTACATCTCTATTAATAATCCAATAAACTAAGAGACACAGTCCTCAAAACTAGACTTAAGGAAATTGAGGTTTTTTAGTCTGAACTCTTACCTCAGCCCAAACCAGCACACTACTGTAAATAGTTTTAGAGTTGTAATTGTTGATGACAATACACACTAAGATCATGCACTATGAACATCTACCTGCAGAACTCTCTAATGGAAAGTACACACAAAAAGCCATATAAACCATTGGATGATCCCTAATTCTTCAAATTAAAAAAGATATGCAAGGAGTTCCCTTTGGCAGTTTTAGTTTGTTTGAAATTACAATAATAGGCTAATGTGTGATTTTTCTCTTTTGTTTTGTAACTACCTGGAGCTATTTCATATTATTTTAGACAATTCTAGTCACTTCCAGAGTAACAGCATAATTTAACCCACTGTTATTTTTACGGTTCATAGGAATTTGAACAGATATTTTTCAGTAATTTACCTGTTCACCTGTGCAAAGCTGCATGGGGGATGGGATTCTCAGTCCTAACATTTGCACATGATTACTTTATCTCAGCTATTTCTAAGTGTTATTAATTAAAAACCAGCCAAAACTGGTTTTAATTTTTGAAAGCTTAACTGGTCTTACATTTAAGCACATTTACGACATGAAAGCTTCTACAAGGGAGAAAAACACAGTTATGCAAATTAAAGGAGAAAACATAGCAACTCCTTTTTCAATGTTTAACAACTCCTTTCATACACAATGCATATGCCCGATGGCCACAGATTTTAAAAACAAAACAAAATAATGCATTTCAGTATTTCCAATGTCTATTTTTGAACAGGTGAGGTTGCAGACGTCAAATTAGGGTCCATAATAAAATTCTGATCACAAATTCTGGTAGTATTACGGCACTAATTGCTAAACACTTTTTTGGCCGAGTAAGCTAGAATTTCTTTAGTTCCATTAATCTGATTGAAACCTGTATTATAAAATATCTTAGAATGACACAGGATATTTATCTCAGACATGAGCACAGGGAAACAAGAGGGAAGTTTTAATGTGCAGCCAGGAGCTCACAAGTGACAACGTGAAATCCAGTTCTCAGTTTGCAGCACACAGAGAATACATAACTTCAAATTCCTACACCAGGAATACTCACCATTCTGCTGCATTTGGTATCCTGGCTGAGGAGGATGAGTGGGAGGAGGTGGTCCATGGAGACCACCCATGGGAGGCCCAGGGTGCAGCCCTGCCATAGTTGATGGAGGTGGTGGTGAGGACACATGATTAGGCTGGGATGATGGTGGTCCAGCAACTGTCTGCCCAGGCAGCGGTGGGCCTGGCATGGCAGGTGGCCTTGGAGCAGCTGTGGTAGGAGGGTAAGAGGAAGGTCCAACCCCTGTAGAAGGAGGAGGTGGGGTAAAACCAGGAACTTGAGTAGGTAGGCACTGAGTTGATATTGTCTGACCAGGAAACGGAGGCTGTGCCAAAGGAAGACCCTGAGACACACTGGTAAGAGGGGGTCCTTGGCTCGCACTGTAAGGTGTGTAGAGACCAGATCCTGCTGCACTAAAGCTTCCTGAGCCTGGAGGAACCGATGTTGGGGGACCAGGTAAGAAAAAAAAGATACAACATAATTTTCTTCTATCCTCGAGATGATTAATATGCAAAAAACCCCATTTGCTCCAGATCACCTGAATTTTCATCTTCACTTTCTCATCTTCAGATGAACTTACCAGTCCTAGCAGAGACAAATTCTGTGATCATTCTCCTAGATTGATCACAGAGCTGAAATTCCTTCAGGAGATCTGAAACTCGATAGTTCTTTCATTGCCTTCTCTCTCAAAGTCTGAGCTGCTTATTTTACATAATCTGTATGATACACATTTCAGGATTCAGGGTAAAAAAAAACCCAGCAAAGCTAGGAATATGCAAAACATGAACCACCACAAGTCTATCCACAGATTTCCTGAACTAAGCTTCTGTCTTAAACTGCACACTCAGTGGGAGCCTGTAGATCAGGAATGGTTTTGAGCTTTGTTGTTTTAATAGCATGAAAAACAGTGCTCTATTATTTCTGAGAATAATTTTTGACAAACACGCTGCCAAAAGGCCAAGGAAATTTGTATCCCCTACCTACTCCTAATTTTCCTATAAAATCTGTCTTACTACATGCTTGTTTAAAAAGTACTTCAGCAAAATGGTTTTTAAATAGTCAGTCCAGCTTACACATAATAGAGACAAAACTCTAGTCTTCAATTTTAGAAGTCCCCTAGTCTACAGCAATAGACTTGTAGAACTATTACCATAGAACAAAGTACCTAAATTCAGTTTCTAGCGTTAATTCAGTCTCTACTGTTGAAGTAAGTGTCTTCTTGACTTCTAGCAGAACCCTACACACAATCAATCATTCAGAGTATTTTTAGCCCTTTGTGATATAAATTTACAGGGCCCTTTTCCTTTTTTTTTTTTTTTTGTTCTTGACCGGGCTGCTGCACAACATTGGCAAGACATGCAGACTCTGCAAGAGGTGACTTAGGGATAGACTGCACTGTGTTTCACAAGACTCACCTAGTCAAGGACCAATGCTGCTACTCTCCTTTATTATCCACGTCCAGCAGTGCCAGCACTGTCTCCTACAATAGACTCAGTTCTGTTTTCCCCAATTATGACCTTATTAGTTAAGAAAACTATAGTTTACTATGGCAGATGTCAACACCCAGAGAATTCCCATAACCATATGTTAATAAATCACTGTCAATAAAAGTATTTTATGAGAAAATGAAAATCAATAGTATACTTATGTAGCCAGGAAACCTTACCATAGCCCAGTCCAGCTGGGGGAGGAGCAGAGGCTGCAGTAGAGCCAATTGTCATCCCTGCCATGTGATTCCTGAGCTGCTGCACGCTGGCTGGGGGGGGCCCATATTGCTGGAACGTAGAAATCTGGCTGACAGGCGTGGGTGCTGAGCCTGGCAGAAACGGCTGAGAAGCAGGTGGCCTGAGAGGGAAGATGACAAACTGAACTGATTCCTCATTATAGAAGAAGTTAAAATTCTCTGTGCCTCTTTAAAATGTTCTAACATATAAACAGTACCTGGACCTCAGATATTTACATGAAACACTGCAGCTCAGTTTTGGAAAAATAATTACATATTTTGCATGTATCTGAATCCCCTTCACCAACCAACCAAAAAAAAAACTGATTGGCTCTTGAAACACCAATTCTATATTTTGGTTAATTCCATTTCAGTTATTGCAACAAATCAGAAATGCTGCATAGAGTCCAAAGGGTGAGCAACAGTAAGGCCTGCACAGCTATGCAAGAATGTTCTGCCACTCAAAACATTTGAGCTCTCCAGAACTATTGCCACTTTTCATTTTTCTAGAAAAGATGTGGATGAGCCTTAGATGACAGTAACTCAGGGATCCATAAGGGACAGAAGAAGGCCCAGAATGAATACAAAGAAATTATTCACTCAAGATTGCCACATGCTCCAGAGATCATTTCACACTGCTGAGGAACAAATAACACAGTTGTGTGGATGCAACTGATTTTTAGGGGAAAATGAACACCAGAAAGAATGTCTAAGAAGGAGAAGAGGTTTCCATCAATCACTGACATCTGCTCACAGCCTTTCACAAGTTTTTTATCTCCAGATTCCAGATATACTCACTGTCTAACGAATACCCCTGTGGCAAAATGTTGCTCCAAAACAGTAACAAAGCAATGAAAAATGTCAATATCCACCACAAAACTCCTAAGTTTTAGTTTGATCTAGATCTAAAATGTCTAGACCTAGCACAAGTCCGCCAAGGCGGGACATTGTTACAATTCACTCTTCTGGTATGCACCTCTGCATGGGGGCTGCTGAGGCTGGAATTCCATTCTGCACATCTCCATGTTCAAACTGACTGTATGCCAAGTGGCCAGAAGGATGAGATGCTCCAGAGGCTGGAGGGGGAGCTCCAGATGTTGGCGGGGCTCTTAATGAACCTACAAACATAAGGGGAAAAAAAATTAAAACATCACCAATTATAGAAACAAGGGCTTGAACCAACTACCATGAAAAACTCAAGTGCAGAACTGCTATAACAATACCCCATGAGCAACAAATAATTTTTGCACCAATATTTTTGGCCAGTGTTACTAGTTACCATCTCCACACAGACCAAGCAGAAAATATGTGCTGTGGAAGGTCTTCAAAAGACAACTTCATCTTTTATTTAAAAAAAAAAAAAAAAAAAAAAAAAAAAAAAAGCCAGTAAGGTACTGAATTCTTTCCCCTCCAAGTCCAATTATTTTTATCTTTAAGAGTATTCAATGGAATCTAATGTTCATTAGAGGTCAGTTTTCCCTACCTCAAAAGTAAAGATGCTACACAAGCAGATTCTGTTTTCAAAAACTACATGATTTACTGCATTTATATATAACATAATGGGAGCCACCACAGACTGCTCTTTCCAGACTCAACCTTGGAGGCTAGCACAAATACTTTCTCATCTTTCACACTGAGCTGGGTCAGTCACAGCCCAAATATATTTGCCTCAGAATCCAGTCTTCCACAGACCACAAAATGTCGGATACGATACCAGCAGACCAACTGCAGTTTTCACTTCCAAAAAAACAGAATATAAACTTCTGCTTTAATAATACTATATTAACAATGCTGGTAATTAGAACAACTGCATGGCCATGCCTGTTAACCCCACAGAGGAGCCTATTTCCCATATGGGGTATCATTAAGTCCAGATGACTTTCACTTCCAGGCAGAGTGACCCTGTCCCTCTGTCAGTGTCCCTCTGACAGTGTCACTCTGACTGTGACTGGCATGGCAAGTTTCAAATGGATTCTGGAACCTTCTTCTGAGGAATCAATACAAAATAAGAAATAAGGGGAGCCATTTTGCAATTCTACAGTATAACTTATACCTTAAAGCATTTCAACTCATATTTTATCTTATCTGCTACATCCAATTCTCAGCAAACCTGGGGATGTAAAGTCAAGGAAGGGATTCACTAGACCTTGTAAGCATAACTGATAACTTCTTGAATTTCTTTCTTTATTACTAAACTTCCTCCTGTTCCTCATTTTGAGACAGGCTTTAATTACTTCTAGGGACATTTATTGTTTTTATATATTTTCATCTCATTAATCTCCTCTTTTCTAAACTACTGTTACAGCAGCTTCACCTTACCGTTCCTCTGGCCAAGCATTTCCCGATCTCTAACTATTTCTTTTGTGATACCTCACATCTATTTTCCAATGTCTTTCCTTTCATAGTACATGCAAACTATTTGGCCTTCTTATCTATTGTCTTTGAAGGCGTATTTAATCCAATTTCTGGAGGGACCCCACATACTTTATTAATACAAATCAAATTCCTCCACCCCCAAATTTAACCGGTGTACTATTTGACAAATATGTGCTTATTTCAGAAAAAAGCTTTGTAAGTATTTTCTTCTAGTTCTCATCACAAATATACTTCTGTCATCCCTACTACAGATCACTCAAACAGCCACTGAAAAAGAAATCACTAGAATGGGTATAGGTATCTAGTTGTTTATTAGCCTAAGATTAATTATTCTTGTCAAATCCTCAACATCTTTGTGACGTTCCTACTCATTACAAACCTCAAAATGGAGGTAGCTTACAGCAAAATGGGAAATGTCTGTGATTTTCCTCCTGAACCTAAATGGCTGTCTTCTGACACCCTAATCTTTTAAACAAATTGACACATCCAGAAATAGCTTTTCCAAAATACCACTAGTTCAAAAAAAAGGAAAAGTGCAATATGGTTTCTTGCAACATTTCTAATTCTTACATTTTGACTAGTTATGAAAAGGTATTTCCTTCTTCAAGTCACAACTTTTGGGAAAGTAATTATTCCTAACAGATACTTGGATTCTAAGTTAAAGAAAGTTAAAAACTTGGTTTTTCCCTTAAAGGAAAGCACAAGGTACACAAATCTCATGACTTCCAGTAACAATCTCCAATCTCCAGTAAAAATCTGGTGATTTGCAAAGATTTTTCACTTCTTTGTAATGCTATAATTTCAAACCTCACCTTCCCTCTCAAGGGTACAATGGAGTTCTTTTAAACTATGGATTGTACCTAACAGAATCTGAATGGGCCAATTCAGGTTTTGAAATCAGACTTCAGAAAACATTAGTCACAAGTCAAGTGTTATCTATGAATCTGCATGCATAAGGGATTTCTACTAGGGTTATTTCTTCATATCCTATTTATGCTTCTGGAATGATGCCTACAAATAGATTGGGAAATGTCCCACCCACCTCTGCCTGAACAATCAGGTACCCAACCTCTGAGATAAGTATCCATATTAAATGGGAACTTGGCACAGAAGAAGTGACACAGCACAAACACTCCCACAGAAAGGACACCATTTACCTATGAAATTAGGTGCAAGAGAAGAAGTGTCAGAGTTGAGAGATACAGGAGAGCCCTTCGAAGGAAACCCCAAGGAAGGAAAGTAACCTGGAAAGACAGAATACACCAGTGAATCAAGCCTGAGAGAAAGCACAGAGACAGCCTTTCTAATGCTGAGAACAGCCTGGAGTCCAGAAAATGCCTCATACACAAAATTCATCTCATCTACCACCTCGTTCCTTAAGCTGTATTCCCCCTCTTCTACCATGCACAACATATTACAAATGTAGTCTCTACACTAATACAAGTGCTAACTTTTTCACAAAGCAAGCCCATGTAAAATGATCTACAGCCTAATTGTTACTGGTATTCAGATAATCGTGTTTGCACTTTCAACTGCATGACCTCATCTGAAGGAAACCAATAGACTAACTAAAGCACTGGGGCAAAAATTGTCCTGCTTCTTTCAGTAGCAAGAAGCAGCTATTTTTGGCTAGCACTGCAGCAGTCCACTTGTGGTCCTCAGAAAGACTATCATCACTGCCACGGCATTCCCATGACTCCACTTAGTTAGAGTCAGGGTTTGTCACTTAAATCAGATGCAAAACACTCCCTGAGTAAGGATGGCACCGGCTCCCACCATTTCTCCACTCGGTCCCCCAAGCAATTTTACTGTTATTTTAAAAATAAATCCCTAAGAAAATTACTTTGAAATTACAGAATAACATTGGCAGTTTTCCCTTTACCCCTCAGTGTTTCCTAAATTCCTGCCTCTGAAATTAATTCTCGCTCCTCTACACTATGCAGCTACAATAGGTCTTGCCACAAAGACCGGCAGTAAACATAATGTGTTGGAGGAGGTGGCAGAAAGGATAACTGTCACTACTTTTACTATCACCTGTTTGCTGTCTCTGATAATGTGCTGTTTGTTCCACTCCCAAAGGGATTTCATAGTCAGCAACCACTGACACATAAACCTCTGGCTGTTCTGTAAGGCTCTGAATTGCACATTTCTTTCTTCTAAAGATAGGAATCCTAAACAGCAGGTCCAAAATACACAGCCTGACAACTGAGATTTCCTTAATACAGTCTGCTAAGTCCAGGAATGATGGGCTCAGAAAAAAAAGATGGAAAAAAAATGTGGATGGCCTTTTCCTGATAATAACAATGAAGTATTCATATATATATATACACACTCACTTCACTACTTGAGTAGTGAAATGCAGTTTTGTTGTTCAAGTGACTCAACTTGAGTAGCACAATACAGTTTTGTAGTTAAAATGAGAGCACCTTGTTGCCCTCAGTGTCACATCACCTTTCAATCATTACTGGCACAAAATCTGCATTTTTAATCTGCACAAGTTTATATGAATGTTATCAAGGTATCTAGGCATGGCCTTACTGAGCTGTCCCAAAATTTAAAAAGGCAAACCAGGAATAATCTTGAAGTTAATTACCTTAAAAAGCAATGCTTTTTAGGGTTGTGAAGTCTGAAAATTCTTGAAGTATCTGATAGAAGATGCTTATCGGTTGCTTTTCACAAACACCCTAATCACTCTTCACACCTCTTCACACTGCTAACAGCTAAAACGCTTTTCTATAAATACCTGCACTGATGCAACTTTTACAAATCTGTGGTAATTTTTGTTCTCCTTGAATCCCCTTCCCTCTCTCACTAAAGCAAGTCCAACTTCTCCCCATTCCTTCCACTGGAGAGAAAACACGATTTAGTAGCTGGCTCCAGCGAGCAGTCAAACAGAGCACTCCTTGGCTGAGCTCTGCCTCTGCTCTCCCAGGCAGCAGGGTTTCTCCCCTCTGCCCAGAGATCATTTTCATTACTTTCACCGGAATTCAAACCCCTTGTGAAATTAGTTCAAAACTCTCAGATTAAAAAACTGTTAGAAGAGATTTAGTGAGAGCATGGGAGGAAGAGGATTAAGGAAAGAAAAGGAAGATGGAACACTTGAATAACCTATTCTTTACCACACCACACCCAACTCTTTCACTATGCTACTATTCTACTAACTCTAGATAAAAATCCAACAAAATGCAATTTTTCAGCACCCAAATTTCAGTCCCCCACTTCTGTTAGTTTCAAGACAACTAGAGGCACTTCAATTGTTCTGTCCTTCTCACTGAGTCTGGGTAAAAACTCAACAAGTTACAAAAGACTGAAGATGTACTTGCACAGGGAAATAGTACAGAGATTATTAGCATGACCAGCACAGTGTTAATTACCTTAGAACACCCATCTGAAACCTAACCAAATATTTTTAAGTTCATGCTGTGCTAATTCCAGCAAAACTGAATTCATCCCTGTAATCTGAACAGGCAGACATACTTACATTCAAAGCAATAATATTTTCTCCTGCACATTTCAAATGTTAAAGTCACTATTGATTTCCCAAAGCAATTAACACACTTGAAAACCAAGACTCACAAAGCTCTTTATTAAGAACTTAAGTCAGTCTGTCTTTTGAAAACAGGAAAACAAAACTTGAATTATTTTTTTAAACAGACAAAAATAGCAAGGGATATGACCCTGCAGAATCAGTGAAATTCTGGACTACATTAGCTTGCCACATGTCCACAAACATTTTATTGAAATTCAAAGATATCAGAGAAAATAGCTCCAAATATGATTTTTACCTAGAGTTGTATTCCTTAATCTTTCAGGATGCAGTGCAGATCTTTGTATATAATAATGTAAGGCAGTCTCAATTATAAATCCATCTACAGTCCCTAACTGCTGCCTCTCAACATAACCTCATCGGGAAGACTCTTCTCATCAGGGGCTTCAGTAACACAGGGACACGGACATAGAGAAAAAACCAGGCTGTTTCCCAACATGTTCATTTTATGACCTACCAAAAGAAGAGTAAGCCCTGCTAAACTGCACCAGAGACAGCACAGTAACCTCAGAATATGGGACTACGTGATTTTTAGCATCATGCAAATTACATAGAGGGGAAAAAAAGATAATCACTACCCCCAAAAAACGAAGACTTACAACAGAATATTGTATATACAGCAACAGGATATTGTATAAGCATCCAGCAAAGAACCCATGCACGCCGTCATTCCCAGGTGATCCATGAGCAAGCACTGAGTGAGCAGTACCTTGTGGAGGGAGTGGCTGTTGGTATCCTGGCCCGTTGTAAGCTCCATACTGCGACTGAGGAAGGCCTGGCAGTGACTGTCCCCCGTAGGCAGGCTGCTGGTATCCCTGATAGCCAGGCTGAGGTTGCCCGTAAGGAGGCCCCGTGTGAGCTTGCTGGTTTACACTCATTGTATTCACATCCCCAAACTAACCTCACCTGAAAAAAGGGGGGAAAAAATGACTTTTATTAGATATGAAACCAAACCGGTCAGCTTCCCTACTGTCTTCAAATAAGTGAGAGATCCTAAGATACTCAGGAAGCTAAAACATTAATGGTAACTTACTTGTGCACAGCAATTTTATCAAGTAAGATAAATGCTTCACAAGAGCTAGTAAAAACAGTATTTTTAGAAACTAAGTTTTCTGTCAACTTAGTCAGCATTCCATCCTGGTTAGACCTGTGATCATCACGTTAGATACACATACCATCACTCGCCATTCCACAGCAAGATTATTATCAAGCTTCCTGAGAAAGCTTTCGAGCTACTTCCACCTTACAGGATGAAATCAACAGAAAAGAGATTTCACGATATAGATGAGCGATTCCTTAACATACACTTCAACAACACTGAACAGGTTCAGCTGTCACCTCTGTGGTAGTTTACTTGATCGTGTCCCTTGTTACAAGCAGCACACTTCACCATCCACACAGGCAGCTGCTTGAAGTGTTTGACAGAATCCAAAACAGGACCAGCACAGGGTTTTTTGGGGTTTGTTTGGTTTTTTTTCTGCAATAGATGATTTAAAGTCCTTACTATGCACATACATTTCAGGAAAAAAAAGATATTCCAAAAGCAAAATTTTCACCTAGGAATGGTGCTCAAAATGAAAATAAAATTACAGGCAAAGATGGCACTAAAGGAGTCATACCAAAGTGTAAAACCTGAAACAGAGTATCAGAGACAGGATAAACATTTCTTTGCAAACTTTTGCAAGATATATTGCTCAGCAGCCCTATAAAGGGACTGGCTAGCTTAATAACAGGAAAAGCAGAACTGTTACTGTAAGACCCCAAACCAAGCAGGCAGACAACCCACAGTGCCTTTCATTTGTGAAGAATCAGGGAGATTACTTCAGGGGCAGGAGATTCCCTCGTGGTGTGCTTCTCATTAGAGTATTTCACATCCCCTGTACGTCTTTGGACACTCCATGTCACTGTTATGCTCCTCAGCTAAGACTACCTGCACTAATACTAAAATAAATACATTCAGAGCAATTAAATTATTTCCTTAAAACATCAGTTTTATAAAAATGCAAAGCAAAGGTAAAATAAGCAACTAAGGTTGCACTCACATTTTTCTCTAAAACCTACGATGAACTTGTGTGTTAAAGATACAAAGTAAATCTTGACACAGAGGAGACAGAGGTGCAACAGCCACCAGAAGCAAAACTGACCAGAGATCTGTAGCTCAAATCAGGTATCAAAGCCCCAGGCTGGTTTCCTACACTCTGATTAGCACATGGCAAACAGTGCCAAGGTTGGTCCTTCACAAAACCAAAAACTACGATGCCAAAGAATTATTTCAGCAAGTGACACCTCAGTTGTACAGCAAATGAACCGGAAGAACCACAGCTCTGTAAGAATCATCCGTATGAAGAAACTATTTCATACATACAATAAAGGGAAAATACATATATCACAACAGAGAGATTTAAATACTGATAAAAGAAAGCTAGCACAAAACATAAAAACTACATGTAACTTCCTATAGCTAGTAAACATGACAAATGCCAATACTAGGATTACTAATACTTACTCTGAAATTCAATTTTAAATTTTTAAGAAAGGAAATAAACAAAGTTTTACGTTTTTATTCTCTAAGCTGTATAAAGGCAAAGATGGGGCTTTTGTTTAGAAGATCTCCTCTTAAATATTTAAAGGTAATTTGCTCTTGAAAGTTAACATGTCATTTGCAACAGCTTACAGGAGCATGACAGAATTTTTCATCAGCCCGCAGTGATTTTAGACGTAATTACTCTCTTGCTGTCACACTTAAAACGTGCAACCTTTAAAAATTCTAGTTTCCCACACTACCTTTGACTTAGTTCTGAAAAACAGCCTAACCCGAGCAGCCGTGTGGCCAGGAAGTCTGGACTTTGGGACCTGCTCCCTTCCCAAGCTCCCTGCAAGGTTAACCTCTTCCTGCCCAGGCAGGCAATCAGCGCCACCGCTCTGCAATCACAGAGCTCCTCCCGGTCTGAGCAAAGAGCAAAGCAAGAGAGCGCCTCTTGCAGAGGTGGGAGCACAGGGAAAGGAGAGAGCACATCGAGAGGACTCCTCTGCCAGCACGAATTGGAACATCTGGGGAGGGCTTTCCGACAAGGAAGGAGGGCCGTGTCCTCGCTGCCCCTGCTCACTGGGCTGCACTGAGGAACCTGGCTTGTGGTCACCGCTCCTGCAAGGCTCTCCTCCAGGAAGAGCTGCAGAGCAGCAGGGCTACACAGGAGAGGTCCTGAGCTATAACCACTCAGACACTTCTCACAAGTTAGACCTACAGAAATCCCTGAACAGATCTAATGTTTGAACCAGGAATGACTAGAGGACAGAAGATGAATCTTCCGTGATTTTTCTCCTTTTTTTCTAAAGCACAATGGGACAACAGCTCAAGCATGTTCCTTGTAAACCTCTTCTGACTTCTGTGAGTGTATAGTCAATAAACAATTTTACCTGCTTATTTTTACTATTCCCTTTTCAGCTTTCCCTCCCTCATGAGAATATCAATATTTCTTGCCTGAGCAGGTGACACCTGTCAGCTTGCTGCTCTCTCCACAACACCAAAACCTAGAGCTAAGCTGATTTAAAGCACATCTTCCATAGAAAAAGAGTTTTGAGATAATCTCCTACACTTTGGTGGAGGAAGTAGCTACACAAAAGGATGGCTCTCAGTGTCCCAAGAGAAAGGCAGACACACCTGAGCCTTCAGGCAGCCCGTGTGCCAGCCAGCACAGGTTCCTCTCCACCACAGCACCAGCTGATGCTTGCTCTACACCGCAGAGGATCAAGGAGGGAGACTTAAGAACAAGTCCAGTGCTGAAGCTGAGGACATGGCTGCTTCACTATCTGGGTGCCCAACTTGCTCTAAACATACAGCTTGTGGCACACTTGCTCATCACTGGTGTGAAAAACTGTAAGGCAGGACCAAGAACCTTTGCCTCTGAGAAGACAGTTGCCACTGAGTGAGTCCATTTTCCCTCTTCCCCGGTACAAGTGATTTGTATCAAACATTTGTTTTGTTTCCACTCAAAAACCATCCCTGGTCACTTGAAGAGATATGGAGAAAGGGAGAATTTCATGCTCTGCCTTATGACATGAAGGGTGGCTGGGCTATGGAGTATGACAGAAATAATATATATACCAGACAGGGAAAAATGGAGATAACAGGCCATTTCACTGGATAAAAATGCTGAGGATATTCCTTTGCACACATAACCAAAACTAAGCCAAAGATAATACTGACACACGGTGTTCAACTTCATGTTACTACTCAGCAGTTACAATACACAAAGCTCAAATAAGCAGGACTGATATTAGAGAAAAAAAATCCTATGACAAGTGGTTGTTACCATAAACAACAATTTTCCTGCAAAGGAGGAAGCAGTCACTCTATACCATTTCCTACTCCTCTGTGTAAAGGCAGCTGACCATGAAGTTTTGGTCAACACAGTTACAAAGCTACAATTACACCAAAAGGCTGTCGTACAAGACACACAACCAGTGAAGATCAGTAATAAACTCATCGGAGGAAAATACACAGGAATAATATAGGGGGTGTGGAATGTCTAAAAATTACAACAGCTTCAAGACGAATTAGTATCCAAACAAATCAGACCACAGCGAAGTTTTTATGACATGCTTTAAAAAAACCTAGTGATTCATACGAGCTTGTTTCAAGAAGCAAACCTCCTAAATCACTGAAAACTTAATATTCATAATTTTTTATAGTCTGCATTCACTGTTAACTCCAGTTTGAAAGTGAAAAGCTTGATCTCATCAGTTCTTGTTCACTTTCTAAAGGAAAAGCATACAGCAAAATTACTTTCCTTCAGAAAGGTGCTAATGCCTTTTTTACAGGTCCTAGGGAAAGAAAAAAGCCTGTTTGTTTCCATTTCTGAGGAAACTGATACTTTAAAAAAAACCAAACCAAACCTACAACAAAAAAGTCCCCCACACAACCCAACACAACCACACGGCCATCCATTGTATCCTGAAACCAGAGGACATACATTTATTTAATTTAACACAAAAATCAAAACTGTTTCTACAACATGGGATAGGATGAAAGCACCAGTAATTCAGAATATTGCCTACAGTACTTTCAATGTTTCTGTTCTGCAGCTTTCTGGAAGCAGCAAGGTTTTGCTCTTCTTACAAAGACCTAAACTTTGGAGCTAAGAACACTCTTTGGAAAGGGAGATGTCCTCGCTTTTGCTTCACTGACAGTTTGACTAGGTCTTCTATGAGCACTCATGGAACACTTGGTTCTTTTCAGATATAAAAGTTTACTTTTTTTTTTTTCTATTAAAAATCCTGGAAAAGAAACTCATGTCCTAGAAGTCACAAACTGCCAACTAATCTGTAAGCTCACAGGCCATTGTAACAAATGCCTCCCACACATTTGTCCAAATCAACCCAAATGACAATCTGGAATCAACTCCAACCTGGCTGTAGTATGGGGCACCCTCTCTTCCCTCCTGTTACACCACAGGTAACATTTTATTCATCTGTGCATTTTGAGTTACTGCCGGAAATATTTGTTTGAACAACTCATGAAAAGTATAAAACACAGTTTTCAGAGTGAATCTAAGGTGTGATCATTTCTATATTCTTTTAAAGAAGGCCACACTAAACCCAGTTTTGTTAGGGTGATTCATCATTGTGGGCAAGGTACAATACAGTACACAAGTTACAAGAATGAAAGTGATTAAAAGCTGAATACAAAACCCCTCAGGTTAGCCTTGACCAAACCTTAAAACTACCACTACCTCCAACCTCTGCCATCCCCACCAGATTTCTCCTTCAATAACATTTTATACTTTGTTGACTCAAGTCTCCCGGTGGGACTGATTCACATCTCCATCACTGTAATAAAGCTCTAGGAAAAGATCTGAAAAATCCTCTGCTATGAGCATGGTTTCTGAAAAGCAACCCCATGAGGGCAAAAGTCACTGATAATACAGCATCAACAAAATCACAGTGAAAGATCTCAGTCTCCTTGCTACCTCCACATACAGGTGACCGTATAAGTTACAGTGAGAGGAAATCTGAGTCATTTCTGTCAATCTTGCACAAACGTAATTGATTAGAAGAAGTTACATGAGCAGTTTCAAATTTAGGGAAGAGGCCAGAAGGAAGAATGAGAATATATAGAGTAAGAGTAAAAACCTAGTTTTCTTCACATCGTAACACTGCCTGTGTCTGCCAGTGCTCTGACTTCCTCTACACAAGCACACATTACACAATTTCCATCGCTTGCAGGAAACAAAAAAAGGTCAGAACCAGCTTTTCCTAATATGTACTGCCAGTTTATACTGACTTTTAACACTTTCTGTGCTAACAATGAGTCTTGCTGAACATATACAAACAAGCTCTATCTTCACAACGTAGCCCTAACACAGCTTTTCAAACCTAAAGAACAAGAAGCATCCACCTCTCTTCTCTTGCCTTGTTGTTGATTACTGCTGGTGCCTCTTTGTACCTTGCCCTTCCTTAGCCAAGTATCAATTCTTCCTTTGATTTTTGACCCTCTTTCTGATAATAAGTGTTACAGGAAGATAACATAGTCCTACCATAGCAGGAAAAGGCATTCAAAGAAGCACAAGCACCAAACCACTCATCACAGAAATAATCCTTTACATAGCTGTTCACTGCTGTAACTCAGCTTTCAGCCATGAAATTACAACCTGGACCGTCATGGCACATTAAGAAGCAATTATATATTCTTTATATTGATGCCCACTTCATAGTCTGTCTCCAACAATAAAAGAATCCCGAACGGCACACCTGCTCCACAAGAAAATGGATAGAAACGTTTATGTTTTCACAGAGTGTATATGTGTGAATGAAAGGAAGTCTTTAAAGAGGAAAGCTTGGAAGTTTTAGGCGAGATATATTTCTATCGGTCCCATAATTGGAACACCTACTCCAGGAGAAGGTTGTGGGAAAGAAAAAAAATATGTTAAAGCCAGAGTTCCCCAGATTTACTCAGGAAAACTTCACATTAATAAACAGCAAAGACTTTAGTACAAAATCAGAAGTCACCTCCCATTTCAACGATGTGATTTCATACTGCTTGTAAAAAAACAACAAAAAGGAATTTACACGTTAGGTCGCAGATAGTGATTTCTGTCCAACATTTGGTAAAGTTGACTACAGGATCCTGTAACAGAAATCCATCTAGAAATATTTTTAAAGAATTACCACATCAATAGCTAATAATCAACTGAGTACCAAATTGAAAAAAAAAAAATCTTTTCAATGGCAGTACAAACATTAATTCCTGTGGATAACTTCTGATATAACTGTAAGCAATTCTCTTGTGCCCCAGCAACCACTTCCATTAGCCAGTAAGCCTAAAGAGAACTTCAACCACAAACCAAGTTCGGATGGTTTTGCATTCTCAGAGATCAGTACATTCCAAAAAAGCCCAAAACAAACTAGAGAAAACTAAGCTTTACCATACTCCACCAAAAGCTTTTTGCAGAAAGAATGAAAGCAGTTTTCAACATCATTTCAACATCAGAAAATAAAACACATTTAAAGCACCATCCGCATGGAAAACAAGAGTCCCATCTTGCATAACCACCTTTTCAAGACAACACCTGTATTTCGACTTGTATGTCGTCTCCTTTACTTTCCTTCTTCCTTTTTCCACAGCCACATTCGAGCAAACCCTAAGTTCTACTACCAAATCCAACCAATCTCAGCCTCCAGCTCTCCGCAAGGGACGACCATTCTTTGCAAAGCTCGAATGAATGAAAGCTCGAGCAGCGCAGCACAAACGCCAGGGGAAGGATCCGCGGATTACAGGAGATTACGGAGGGTGCAGAGGGGGTATCGGACTCTCGCGGCGCACCCCGGCCAAAAAGAAACACTCGGTTCTCCGTGCCGGAGCGGCGGCCCGGCTCGCAGCCGCCGGGTGTCGCCGCCCCACACCGGGACACCGCCGGTCGCCGGGGGCAGCCCGGGCACCGCAGGCGCAGGCCCCGCCGACAGCCGGCCC
>VWZN01004530.1:152227-182921 GCA_013396955.1 Regulus satrapa | reverse complement strand
CGCCGCCGCTGACGGCCCGGCTGGGGCGGGAGGCGACTGCGGGACGGGCCGCGGGGCCGCTCCTCGGGCACCCCGAACCAGCCCCGTCCGCACGGGCAGCCGAGGCGTGAGCAGGGCACGGCCGAACGCTGCTGAGCCCCGCGGTGCCCTCGGCCGCCTGTCCCAGCAGCGGCCTGTGAAAGACCGCGACAGGGGAGCAGCCAGGGCCGGTTTTGCGCTCTTTGAAGGATGCAAAGAGTTGTTCACTCCCTCCTAACAACGGCGGAGTGATCGTCCCGCCGTACTCGGCACTGCTGAGGCCACACCTCAAGTACTGCCTTCAGGAGGCCCTACTGGCCCTCTCACTTCACAAGGGGCATTGAGCGTGTCCAGAGAAGGGCAACAAGGCTCGTGAACGCTCTGGAAAACTTCTCTTACAAGGAATGGGTGAGGGAGCTAGGAGTGTTTAGCCTGGAGAACAGGAGGCTCGGGGAGGGGTCTCACTGCCCTCTACAACTGCCTGAAAAGAGCTTGCGGTGAACTGGAGACTCGTCTCTACTGTGGCTGCAGAGAGGACGAGGAAATGCTCTAAGGCTGAGACAGGGCAGACTCAGATTAGGCATTAGAAACATTTTCTCTGTTAGGGTGGTCAAGCACTGGAATAGTTGCCCAGGAATGTGGTGGAGTTACCTCCCCAGAGGTGTTTTAAGAGGCATCAGGATCTGGTGCTGGATGATTATGGTTTAGTGGTTTCAGGGTTACGGTGGTAGTGCTGGGTGGATGGTTGGACTTGATGATCTCAAAGGTCTCTTCCAGCCTTGATTCTGTGATTGTGTTGATGTGTGCCCACCAGCAATAAGCAGTGGCACCAGATGAGTGATGCTGCAGTACTGGCAATGGAGTAGTCAACCAAGCAATGGCATCACAGCAAAAGTACATCCTCTGGATGTTACAGTTAAAAGGATGTCACTTAGAGCTAAGTACACACAGAATAAGGGACAGGTAAGGGTAAGCTTTTACTCAGGACCCTAACAGAAAATTATGTTTTAAGCCTTGTAGGAAAGGGGAAACATGGACTTGAATTCTATAACTCCCTGGGATGGCTGGGAGGTCTTGTCTGTCATGGTCCTAAAGAAAAACCACTGGAAGACTCTGCTCCACTCTGGTGAGACCCCGTTCAGAAACCTACATCCAGCTCTGAGGTCTTCAGCACAGGAAAGACATAAACCCATTGGAGCAGGTCCAGAGGGAGGCCAAGAAAATAATCAGGGGGAGGAAGGCTTCTCTTGCTAAGAAAGGCTGAGAGTTGGGGTTGTTCAGCCTGAAGAAGGTTTTGAGGGGACCTTATTGTGGTCTTTCAATACTTAAAGAAGGCTTTTAAGAAAGCTGGAGACAGACCTTTTAGTAGGGCCTATAGTTAGAAGACAAGGGGTAACGGTTTTAAATTAAAAGAGAGTAAATTTAGACTAGATGTCAGGAAAAAATTCTGCTAGGAGGCTGGTGAAGCACTGTAACAGGCTGCCCAGAGTGGTGGCAGATGCCCCATCCCTGGAAACACTCAAGGTCACGTTGAACAGGACTCTGAGCAATCTGATATAGTTGAAAACGTCCCTGCTCACTGCAGGTGGGTTGGGCTGGATGATCTTTAAAAGTTCCTTCCAACTCAAACTATTCTGATTCTATGATTCCATGACCTGGTTGGGCTCTCCGGGCCGTTGTCTGTGTAAGCAGTGTCCAGCAGAGAACTGTCTGAATCCCGTGTGTGTAGCTAATCCCGGCTATTCTGGTCCCAGTGTCTAGTATTACGAGTGGATGTGGGGGACCTCGGGGAGCAGCAGGCTGCAGTAGGAGCACAGTACATCTATTGTCTGCCTGTGGCTTTCAGGCAGGCTCACAGTGCTGCTGCATATTAACACTAGCTGCATGGAGAATATAGAAGTGGAGAGCACATTAATTGCAGGCTGGTTTAGTTCAATTCATAGGGTCAGCTGCTATCTACAGATTTGTACCTGTGACATGTCCTTGCCTGAAACTCATGGCTCATGAGTACTGAGTGACTCTAAGATTTACATTTGGAATGCAAAGTGGAAATAAAATTTTTACTGAAATGCTTCCAGCTTTGAGAGTGTCAGACAAAGCTCTGGAGAGACAGGAGGTGTGCTATTTTCAGCCACGTTCCGGTGAGAGATCCATCGTGTATGCGGGGGGGCACAGAGGGTGAGATTGACATGACACGTGTGTAGGACAACTCTGGCCCCTTACCAAGGGCAGAATCAAATGTCTAATCATAGGCAGAGCAGCAGCTGAGAGTCCAGAAGAGCAGTGAAGGCTGGGCTTGACAGTCTCAACTCTTGTGTGTGTGTGAGCTTCAAGGAGAAAGTGAGCAGAGGGCCTTGTGGGGAGTGCAGAGTGGTGGTGTGAATTGTGAATATGGGAATAGAAGATTCCGCCTGTTAAGAACTGGAGTCTGTACTGAAGTTGTGAAGACAAAATACCTAAAGCACAGAAATCATGGGAGCTGAAGAAGAAATGCTCATCACTCTGTCTGGAGGTGCCCCCTGGGGCTTCCGCCTGCAAGGGGGTTCAGAGCAGAAAAGACCCCTTCAAGTGTCAAAGGTAGGAGCTTGAGGTGTGAACTGTGAGGGCAAAGTTGTTCTGCTGGACTGTCCCTATAGAGTCGGGCATCTTTCACTACTGTTAAGGAACACAGGAACTCCTTACCGTGGCAGCAGATCTTAAAAGGAAAACTTGGGTGGTGTGCTCAAGCAGGGTGTGAGGTGGGCTGCAGGTCCTGGAATAGTTGCTGTTGAGGTAGAGACAAGTGTCAGGTGAAGATCTGCTTCTATACAGCTCAGACACTTCGTAGGCTGTGCAACTCTCCCGAGCTGTCAGCAGAGCTATAACCATAGCGACAGTGCAGGGAAAAGGGCTCAAATACAGAAACTTCAATGCTCATGTAAGGCATCCAACAAAAGAAAAAATAAATTGAAATCGTAAAAGCCATATTTTTAATTCAATTCTCCCTAACACTTCATTACTATATTCCAGCTTTCAAAATAGATGCACATTTCTTAGTGCCTCTTCTGTTGGTGAAAGATTTTCAGCACTGTCTGAAGTGAATATTTGTGGTGTCCTAAGCAGCAAATACTGCTTTCATTGCAAGAATCAAAAACAGTTGTTTGGATGGGAGATTTTTAAAAAGTAATAAACATAAACCTTGTGCTGCACTACTTTTGATAAACAGCTGTTACTGTTGTCTTTTCAGAAAGACTACTGAATAGATTGAAAAGTAGGGGAAAAAAAGGTCCTCTTTATTAAGCTCATAGCAGCTGCATTAGCCTTGACAAAATGACACCCTGGGATATGTCACTGGAAGGCACCTAGCAGCAGACATGAAAAAATGCTCTGCCTAGATAGTTCTCTTTCCATAAGCAGACCACGCCTCTGTCAGAATTTTGAAATTCAATGTTCTGTGTCACTTGACTCACCCCAGATCATAGAGTGTTTGTCTGAAACTTGTGCTAAATGGTTTGGAATCCCATAGCTTGGCCTTGAAGTGAATGTTTCTTATGTATAGAAAGATGATTTTTCTCCAGAAAAACAACTTGTGCCCAAACTTAGAGTTTCAGGTGTCCTGAAACAGGTGTCTGGCATCAGTGGTTCTTAGGAAAATAGAATTTTCAGGGGTTACATTAAGTCTGCACGGTCGAAGATTGTTTTGACTCCTGTTTTTCCCTCAGTAGACAAGAAACTGAAGAGGGAGGAGATTGAGAGTGTCTATAAAGAGATTACTCAGGATTGAACAGCAGCAAGAACGAGCCATTACCCAGGCTAAGTTGCACCTTAAGGTGAATGGAATATTGCTCAAGGATTAGCAGCACTTGCAGGAAGGTATTAACTAGAAGCAGCTCTCCTCCTGAACTAGGTGCTGTTCTTTAAGTCTAGCAATTCAAATACATATAATTTTACAATACTTGGATATTGCATGAAAAGAATTATGGAAAATAAAATTGATACAAATCTATTTGCGGCTCAAAGTATACATCATTCTTTAGGCAGGATTTTCATTTTATAGTTACGGTTTTTTTTCTATTATCTCCCAGAATTTAATAGCATCCAATGACCCTACTCACTGCCTTAAAGGCAACACCATTTAAATAGTCTCCAAATAATGGATTTTTAGGTCCTTACCAGGTAGCCAGGAAGATCATATCTGAATGTGACTTGCTTAGAAGAGAATAAACTGCCAGGTGTCATGGGATAGAACATACAAGCATGAATATGATCGGTGCCAGGAGATAACTGAGTAGATACTGTTTGTGTCTTAGAGATTTCAGTGCTGCCATTTTACTCAGTGTCAACTTCTAAGCTAGAAAAGTCATAGTAGTAACACTAAGGATAAATGCTTACCTTTGGAGGCCGAGTCAAATGAAGAATAAGTGATAAAAAGATAATTTGGGAAATTAATCAAGTAAAGCAAATACATTATATAAAAATGATACATGTTGGACTTTGGTAGAGATGCTGGAATTGCTAAACCACACTAGGTTAAATCACCTCTTGTCCTGCTTCCTGCTTCCTTTCTGTTTCCTGCAAGTATTTCAGAGGAAGTTGTAAGTTTCACCAATGCATCTAATTTTTGCATAATGCAATGTAGAGGGAAATCCTTTCCCCTCACGTAGTTATCAGCATGCCCTGGGAAGTGTCTAAGAATTGGTAGTTCTAGTGATTTACCATATAGATAAATAGAAAGTTGCTTCTGAACAGCTAGTACCTTACCTGTCTAAGTCTTACGTGATTTTTTAATGAAGATTTGATAACACCGAGCAACCAGGCATTCCAAAGACTAATGTTGCACAAACTGGGATTTCCTGCTTGAGTCACTCTTGTTGTATTACAAAGCCCTTCACAATTCCTCATGATCAGTGTACACAGTTCACAGTCTTTTTGCCTTTATACTTTCTAAAGTTTACATCACCATTATCTTTTTATTGTTTCTTTTTTAGAGATTATGATAAAATTCATCACTGATTGCTGTTCTTGGTATCTTTATTCTGTTTTCTTGAAAATTCTTTGGGCATGCTGTATGGTTCCCCTTCCCTTCCCTTCCCTTCCCTTCCCTTCCCTTCCCTTCCCCATTGATGAGTCTCTAATTGGCTGTTCTCTCATGAGATGTTCACAAGGATGGCCTTAATCATCGGCTTTTTTCAAATTGCAATTAACTTAAAATCTACAGTGAATATATACATTTGAAACTGTTTTCTAGTGCAGAGTATCCAACTTGGATGTAAATGTAACAAAAGAAAGCACAGGAAGATGTTGGCAGTTTCCTACAGACTAAAAGGATGCATAGCTGTGGTTTAAACTGTTTCTCTAAGCCAGGGGTCAATTCTCAACCTCAGTCCAGCTGACAGAGAGGGATAGAAAAGCAGCTGAATCTTCACATGCTGGATCCAGCTGCTACAGAGCTTCTGTGCCATCCAATAGCTCCCTGTGGGTTATGGGTCCAGGGACACAGCTGGAGAAAGATGCTGGAATTAGGCACTTGTGGACAGTCTCTTGGGCATGAGGCTGCAGAGTGCCCTGAGAGCCCCAAAGGCAAACAGCATCCCGAGCTGCATCAAAAGAGGAGCGGCCAGCAGGTGGGGGGAGGTGATTCTGCCCACTTGGAGCACTGCATAAACCTCTGGGATCCTCACTGCAGGAAAGATACAGACTTCCTAGAGGATCTAGATGATCCAAGGGATGGAGCACCTCTCCTATTAAGACAGGCTGGGAGAGTTGGGATTGTTCAGCCTGGAAAAGAAAAGGCTCTTGGGAGACCTTAGTGTGGCCTTCCACTACCTGAAGGGCCCTTGTAAAAAAGAGGGGGAGATATGTTTTAGATGGATAGATAGTGATAGGATAAGGGGGAATTATCTTAAACTAGAAGAGGAGAGGTTGGGATCAGATGTAGTGAGGCCCTGGAACAGGTTGCCCAGGGAAGCTGTGGAAGTGTTCAAGGCCATGTTGAATGGGGGTCTGAGCAACCTGATCTAGCGGAAGGTGTCCCTGCCTGTGGCAAGGGGGGTTGGAAAAAGATGATCTTTAAGAAGTCCTTCCAACCATTTTATCATTCTATGCTTCCATGGCTTCTTCCAGCAGTGCCCAGTGGATACTGAGGAAAAAGCACAAATCTAAGTAACACAAGAAAGATTGAAATGCTAGCATTAACACCAACTGATTATATGGTTCCAGATCTGTAAATGCCAATGTCCATTCCTTTCATATTAAATTTGCCTACAAGAGCACATACCGACTCTTTTGTTCCACCAAAACAATAATTTGCAGTGTCCAGGTGCTAAATTACCCTAATGTTAATCTGATGGCTACCATACTGTGTATTTGAAAGGTGTACCATTAATAATTCATCTCAGAAAAACAGATACTGTAAGAGTAGGGAGGGAGACCAAAAAATAAACACAAGAAAACTTTTAAGTGTCTGGGGAGCTTTCAGGGAGAAAGAACATATGATTTTTAATGAGAGTTGTATTAAAGTATCATGCTGTAATGGATAAGCCAAAAAAAAAGCAGACATTGATACGCTCAGCAGGCAGATACACAGCACAATCAAACATCAACAAAGCACATGAATCATTCTGCAGAAATCAGAAAGGACAGGAATATCGGGAGAAACAAAGAGGGAAATAAAGACTAAAGAGCACAAAAAGCCAAGGACAATCTTAATTTTGTTCTTAATTACAGCAATGCCACTTTTAAGTGAAATCAATTTAACTACTCTGCATTCGTATTGGCTTATTGTGATTCCTAATGAATCTTTTACCTCTTGCCTAATGAAGCAGATAAACTCTAGTGGGAGTTTACCCCTCAACAAAATAAAGCTGATTGGGTCTAGCTCAGTAGCTGTGGTGCAAATGACAAAGCAGCACAAGAAATCTTTGACTGGAAACAGTCTTTGGGAAAGAAAGAGAACACACATAAACACAAGAAGCAAAAAGGATCCTCAGATGGCAAGATTTTTATTTTAGAAAGGCTGAGGGAAAGTACATGGTCCTCAGATGTAGCTGTAACTGATGAGAAAGTTTACCCATTCTGAAAAGAGAGTAAGAGGGAACAACACCATCGGGTTCCTGGAGGATTTCTTTGCAGTAAGGATATGTGCATCAAATGCTTTCAAAACAAAACAGACTGTAAAATAGGTAGTCTGAGAAAAGTTGTAAGCACTAATGCCATTAATCAACCAAAGTAGAAGCCTAGCATGAAATTATATTATGGAAATAATTTTTATGAAGATGAACAGGACAGTTTTAAGATTATGCAAGTGCATGCAAACCTGCATTTAGGGATCCTGATACAAAACAAGATTTATTTAATGAGGGGTAAACATTGTTACTTTCTATAAAAAGCAAGTAAGGCACTTCTACCTCCAGCACACATACAAGTAATACTGACAAATCAGATGAAACTGAGTCTTGTAGTAGAGGCAAAGGACCTGAGCATATTAGTGCATCACCGATAATAAGCCAGCGAAATTATGAATATCTGAAAAAAAAAAGGCAAACATAAACAAATGAGCCTCAGGTAGACATGTCTAACAGATATAAGAAGGCATTGCTATTACTGCCTAATTGATATTAGTGGCATTGATATTACTGTCTATTAATGCACAAGGGGAAATTTACTGGAAATACCATAATTACAGAATGGTAAGCCCCTTTCAAGGAAAATAAATGTAAGGTAGAGCAACCATAGAAAAGGAGGGGAGGAGAAAAGGCTTCTTTCACCTAGGAAAATATTGAAAGAGGTGACTGCAATCTACAAACAGATGTTGAGCAAATACCAGCAATGCTATTCAAACAAAGGTGACAGCATTGACAGCACAGAACAACTAACCAGGGTGGTTCAGCAATGACTTTACAATCTAGAAAAAGAACTGAAAATCTTTTTAGTCAGTTTCTGAACTGGAGTAAGCAATCCAGCCTCTGAAAACCACAGAGGATTGGCCCTGGTAGCTCAAGAGACTCCTTTTAGTTGGCTGTTCTGTACAAATATTCTGCAGTGATGTTAGGGGAATTGTTAGGGGAAGCAATAACACAGGATTGTATTGGTTCTAAAACCAGAAATTGTTTTGTTGTTTAAGAGCAGTTCATCACAACCTCCTTTTTAGCTCTTTCCCACATATTCCCACTTTTTCCTGTATGGTTCTCTGCTGATAATTCACTGTTTCTGCTGTCTCCTCTGCAAGATATCCTCGCTGCCTGTTTGCCATGTCACTGCCCACACTGTCCCTGTGGCCCACAGCCTGGCTGCTCTGTGCCATTCTCCTTTGCTCATGTGACATTATTCCTGCTGGAGGTGCCAGCTCTAACCCAAATAGGTCTGACGGCTTCCAGATTTGCGAGCACCTTCTCTTTCTCTCCCCTTTTCAGTGGGCAGCCTGTTATTTATCTGTTTTCACAAATGTTTACTGTCACACCTAAAAAAGCACTGTTAATCTGTAGCAGTCACTAATGCTGGTTTTGGAGTGCCTCAAGCTGCTTTGGGAGTGCTCCTGGATATATTTTATGGCCTGTTGGCACTTAGGCAGGTGCTACACTTGGCTGCCAGTGAGGGAGCACATGCTGTGGCACCAGTGGGACTTTCCGAGGACAAGAATCTCTTGATGAGAAGTTGCAGTGAAACCATACGTGCTCCATCTACACCTGGTGTATTAAATGTACCTGGGACCATTCTCTGGCACTTATGCCAGCTACTGCAGAGTGCAACGAAGCTCAGCAATGAACATTTTCTGTTCTTCCAAACAAAATGGCCACATGTCCACAGGCAGTGGCTGTGAGAATGGTCTTTTCTAGCTCCCAAACTGTGCTTGGGAATTGTTCTGGAGAGCAACGGCTGATCTGAGTCAGAGATGTGCCAAGGATCATTTCAAGAGTTTAATGCTACAGTAGTTGCAGTCCAGAGCTCAGGTTAATTCACTGACATCATTCAGCCTTCTTCTGGCTAGAACTACTGAATAAATCTGTGGAAGCTGAGCCTGGATTTTGATGTACATTCATACTTAAAGATGACTACAAAGATGTTGCAAAGCAGGGGAAGCTCTCTGTACCTAAGTGCCCTAGATCCTTCAGATGAACGGGGGGACTTCTCTCATCCATACTTGTGGCTGATCCTGTCCTTGCTGTCGCAGAACAACGGTGCTTATCCTCCTCAGACTATTGCTGAGAGGCTGCCTTTGGGTTAGTGAGTGCTCTCTTTTGGTGCAGTAAGCACTCTTGCAATATTATGAATGCTGTGTTCAGTATTTTTTTCCAAACAAAAGTGACCCTCATTCTATTGAAGTAATAGTAGGTTCATCTTCTTCTAATTTTCCCTGTCTCAGCATAAATACTGTGGAGGCCTAATACACTTAAGACTGTTGCTGTTCAACAATTAGTAGCTGCTGAGAAGAGCCTTCTGTTTTGAGAAGAGTTTTTATTCGGGGCTTGCAAATGCTCACAGCCCCTTAGGACGCAGTATCAGCACGCAGTGTGGAGCTGGCTACACCCTGTTCTGGAGGACTGAAGCCATGGCTCTGGATAACTCTGCCCTGTGCTCAAGGGTCTTTCCCTCCTTTTGTCCCAGCTCAGTGTCTGTACCTGTAAAAAGACTTTTGGGTTGCTAGATTTGCTTACGAGCTTCAATTTCATTAGGTTTAGATTCTCAAATATTTTATGGCACAGGAGCCAAGCTGAGCCTCTAGAAAAAGGACTTACATGAGACATGCGTAGACATGCTTTTTCTGAACATTTAATTACTTCTCTCACAGCTCCTAAATGTGGGACCTGGTACAAATATTTGGCAAATATATCTGTTCCTTCTGAATCCTTGCTTCATATAAAAAACACTTGATATCCTGCTGCTTACTCTGTTGAGAGTAAAATGCTTATCAAGTACTTTTAGTATCTATTCTAGTACATGCAGCATTATTCTTTGTCACTGATATTACATTTCAATCACTTTTCAGCTAATCTACCATCAAGTAACAAATAGCTATGGAGATAAAGCCTCTTTTTATCTACCTGGGGCCACCTCTGGCTAGAAACTTGCTCTCCACAATGGCATCTGTGCTAAATTTTTTGCTTAGGAAAATAAAGTGGATTGTTTGAAGTTGTTTTCCTCTTCCCTCTCTTGTATAACCACAACAAAAATCTCATTTTAAGGCACTTTGTTTCAGTTAGAGAAAACCAAGAGAGAGAGAAAACAATTCCTGATTGTTTGTATTTGTTTTATATCAGCCTGTATCCCCTGGTACAAGTCAGAATTAAATCTAGTGCATCTAAGAATTTGTTCTCTTGTTCCTGTACCAGTACACTCTAGGCAGTAACATATTTTACAGTAGTCTGACATGTACTTAACCAGCTGAGCAGCACTAGCATCCTTTTCCACTACCAGCTCTCACTGCTAAACCACTTGCCCAGAAGCCACCCAAGTCTGTCCTGCCACTTAAGATACATCTTTTCATCACTCTCCCTTGTGTCCATCCCACAAAGTATTGTTCTCTTCCCTCTTTCTTTATATAAAGATTCCCTAATTAAGCTTCACCTGTGAAGTAGGTCTGCAGAGACACTGGACCTACTTTACCAAGAGGCAAGTCTTTTCAGGACTTTGGGAAATTACTGGAACTAACTTCCTGTGTAATTGTACTGCTTAGTGTAATTATAGCAGATATTCTGTAAAATAGCTTCCAATAAAAGCATGGCATTGACACCAGGATGTGATGTAATTTGCTACTTAAAAGGATCTCTGTGTTCAGGTGGGCAACTGAGAAAGAAAGACTCTTGAAAAATGTCCTGGTTTCCAGGCTCCTGCCTTTTATGGCTCACAGTCTGTATTTTCTCTGAGGTCACACCAAAAAAAATCATCCAGGTCTTCTGAATCCCACTCCAGTCATCTAAGCATTCTAAGCCTATCCTCACTTTAACCAAAGGGGTATCCTTCCTTACACAAGAAAGAGTAGACCCTGGCCTTGGATGAAAACCAAACTAGGCCGATAACCAAAGTGATATGAATATACATCTTCAGGAGGAAGAAGAGATGGGGGGTGTTTGCTTCTGCTTTTGCATCTAGCAACTGCTCTGTTTGTGGTTCAGCTGAGCAGGAAGTCCTAGGAGGAGCAGACTCACATACTGGTTGGCTCTTGCTTGAGTCATTCCATTTTGGTAGTGCTTTATACCACAAAAAGTAATTTCTTACCTCTGCACGAGAACCCTGGGACAGGACTGCATTTCACATAAGGCTGGGAGTGGAATTTAAACCCTGCCAGGTTGTATGGGCCCCATGGCATCATAGCTTCTGAGAGAAGGGGACGGCTGTGTGTTGAGAGATGCAGTCAGAGAGTGGAAGGCCACTGGGTGGGAAAATTAATTGTATTCAGCATAAAATTCTGACTGGGACTGAGGCTGCTAGGTTTCTGCTGGGAATAGTGTTGATTAGGTGAAGACTGATAATAAAATTCATCTTCCTACCTTATAGGCTGAGCCCTTCCAGTGAGAGGAAGTAGGAGGTGGCTTGGGGAGGCAAGGGGAGAGATGGATGGCATGAGCCTACACTGCAAACCACAAACCACTTCTATTTACCCACAGCCTACATCATTACAAAGAAGCAGTGCTGGCCAGCAGGGAGAGTGGTTGCAAAGTTTCAAGACAGGTTCACTGGTCTGTACTGAGGCAAGATGTGAAACCACTGAGTTACTATCAGGATTACTCTATTCTTAGCATCCCAGCATGTGTTCAGCCCCCACATACCACTACCTAAATATAGTCCCTACTGAAGGACAGATGCTGCCAAGTTGCATCTGACCCCCTCCTCTTGCATTCTGTTCCTGAAAGCTAGGCTGAATTCCCCAAGACATGTCAACAGTCAGCGTGTCCTTTTGTCTGCCACGGGCTGTACAAGGAAACTTGTACTGTACTGTTAATGCCTGATCTCAACCCTGGCCTTCCTGGCCTCTCCTAGCACTCACCTTTCTTTTGACACCTTTTCTTATTCCTTTCCTCCTCAACTGTTGCCTTATTTTTGGGTTTGGTTTGGTTTGGTTTGATTTGGTTTGGTTTGGTTTGGTTTGGTTTGGTTTGGTTTGGTTTGTGGGGTTTTGTTTGTGTGTGTGTTTGTTTTCTCAGATACCTCTGTTCTTTCCCTCCTGTCTGATTGAACATGATTAATAGGAGGAAGCAGGCAAAGTAATGAAAGAAAACGTGTGTATGTGCATGTACATAGGGACTGCAGACACCCAAACTTCTCTGACAAGAGCTCTTTGTCAGATCTCCTGCTGAGAGGGCAGGGAGATGGACAATTTTCTGAGCAAATGTGTTCCAGTTTTCCATATTGCTTTGTATTTTCAGTATCATAAATCTGTCAGACTCTGAAATTGGGATTTCATAAATCCATCTGAAATCTAAACAGAACATATCTTGACACAAGTATGCCATGGGAGAGTGTGTCCCCTGAGGCATGGAGTAGAGAGTCTAACAGTCAGTTACAAGAGGCTCACAGAATTTGTGGGGCTCCTCACACAAAAGGAGAGGTCAGTCCTCACCAGTATGTGCAAGAAGGTTGGATAATGCAATCCCCCAGGGCCAGGTCTGGGGCCAATCCTGACCATTTGTCAGTCTGTCAGTGCTGCTCTCCGGGTATGTGTTACAGAAAGCAGAGAGGTTTTGCCTTTGAAACACCACTTTTTCCAACTTTTCCCACCTCTTCAGAACAACTGTTGGGTGTCCCCTTCCAAGCTTTCTGCAGTAAGCAGAAGCTCCCTGTTAGCGACACTCCATGTGGCTCACTGGATGCCCAGGAGAGGGCATCTTTTGGACATGGAGAGCAAGTGGCTGGTCCTGAGGGCAGCCTGACCTTCAGGATGGGCAGGGAGCCTGGCTTTTGGACTGGACAACCACCCTGGCCTGGGGCCTCAAAGGCTCAGTGCTGCCCTCGCTGTACCCCAGATGAGCAGGGTTGCCATTAAAGTCTCTACAGCACAGGGCTGGCAGTCATATAAAAACTGGCAGGCTTGTGTTGGTCTCTGTCCAGAGGCTCTGCAGCCTCCAGTACACTGCACCCTGCTGTCGTGGCTGTGGATTAAGTCCTGTCCTTTCTCTGTACAATCCTCTTCTGTGTTTGACCCTTTGCCTTCCTTCCTGGCAAATGCAGTGGGGCAGGGGTTTGGTGTAAAAATGATAGTTGGATAGTTCATTTCCCTCTGATCCCAGGAAACAAATTCATAAACTTCCATGGTTGGGTTTATAAATCTGTGGAATGTTGAGCCAGACACATGCTATTTTCAGACTCTACAGGTCTCTTCCTGCACTGGTCTGGTTCTCCCAGAAAGGAGTGTGGACATGGAAAAGTGCCTCCTGGACCCTGCTCTTCAGTAGAGCACTGAAGCACCAATAGTTGCTTTAGTGCATGTGCTTTCTGTCAGTCTAGTAACATTTGAGCACAGACCAGGCCAGACCCAGCATTGTCACTAACTGTGAGGAAAATGCATTGCCTGCTCACGATTATCAGCCCACATGGCCTGTTTGAGTCCCATCAGCCTTCTCTGGTATAAAGATATCTGAAACAGCCTCAGGCAGTGTTGGGAGTACAGCCTGATGTTTTCCTGCCTGGGAACCCCACAGAATTGCCTGCAAAGATTTTACAGAAGTTTACTGTTGCTGTTCACCAGCCTGCATCTTTGGTTTCAGTGAGCAGGGAGGAATACCATGGGATGTGAGAAATGCTCTTAGCACCTGCTGACAGCCTTTAACCCCCAGTCCCCTTGCTTCTCAACTGGGAGAGATACTCAGCAACCAGTCCAGTGCTAAGCACCAAATACTTGGTTATGGAGCAGCAGTTGGCCTTTTGGGGAATACTGGGAAACCCTTCTTGTAATCTCTTTTCAACTTCCTAACTGTTTTCATTAGGTGCTGTGTCAGTAGGCTGTCTTGGACCATGTGTCTTCTTTACCTTCTCAGTCAACAGCTGCATCTGGAGGAAGCACCAGGAAGCAGCATTTATTCTGTAACAGTGGTTCTTCAGCAGTAGGTCATTACAGACCTACACATGCTCATTCCAGGCCTATATTAACAAGGAGGGAGATAAAGGACTAAAATGACAGAGGCTGATGGATGTGGCAGCTGGGATGAGCCAGTCCCTATTTTAAGCCTGCAGGCAAGATTTGGGGTCAAGTTGGAAAGGCTACAGAGTGATAAAGTACCAATGAACACAAAAACAACTTGAAGGGTAGCCCTCCTCTTTCCATCTTCTTTCCCAACACCTCTCAGTCCTGCTGAAAGGCTGACCTGGCAGGAGCATTGCTTTTGTCTGCTCAACACAGGCCAGCAGGGTCAAGCCCAAGCCCAAGGCACTCAAACACCCCATGGGTGCAGGGGTCACGGCCCTAAGACAGTCATGCTGTGGGACTTCCTTAGGGCTCCAGCTCTCTTCTGTCCTGCTCCCCTGCTGCTCCTGCAAGAACAGTGACAGGGAAGCAATCCTCCCTCATTCATTTCTCTTTCCTGAAGCTGCCATGGGACTGTGGGCAAAGTATTACAGATGAGTCTGGTGGCTCAAGCAACAAGGCTGTGAGATGTGGATGAAGGTGCCCTGTTGAGACAAATCCCTCTGCAGGGATTTAATACAGTCTGTTCACTGCACCCTCTGTTAAACAGCTCTGCACTGATTTGTCTTTCATTTAGCTGCAAGATATGAAGAAATATTCTAGAAGAATCTACACAGAGAGTGTAATACTACCTTGGTTCTGACTTGCTCTGACCCTATTATTTTACCTGGCAATTCTTTTATGTGCAAAAAGAGTACATTATGGATGCCAAGCTGTCCTACAAGACTATCCCCATTGCTTGCCTATATGGGAGAGGTTTGTGGTTCTTGGATGAGTGTGCATTTACTTTCTTGCTTGCCCTAGCAGAAAGGCTAGGCTGAGTTGGTAAGAAGTTTAGCTGATGGATAATGGAATAAAAGGGAGAGGAAACACTTGGTGCAAGATGGCCATGAGAGGCCAAATCTAGGAGCTCACCTGTAGTCAGTGACTCCAACGCCCTTCTCACATATAGCAATGAATATCTTGCACAACTCCTGTTAAGGCTAAAGAGTTATCCAAGTTTACACTTGTGTAACAGGACACCATGTGGCCTGATGCAGATGTCCAGAAATACACTGACCGAAGCCATTGGAGCAGGAATGCTTAACAACAGAATATGTCTTGGAATCACCACCTCTCCCCAGTGTCAGCTTCCCTGAGGATGGCACTTGCAGAGGCTCTGCATGAGTCAGGGATCATACCAAGGAAGTACAGTAGGGGCATGCAGAAGGACACATAGTCATGTGCAGGCATAGTCTGTTCCCTCTCTGAAACACAGACTCCCTAACCAACTTAGGAGACAGGGAACAAAAGGAGAAGAAGATATTCTTGAGTCTTTCATCTGCACTAAAGAACTTGAACGGGGTTGGTGATCCAGTCAAGTTCAGGAGAGTGAAATTAACAGGAATACAGAGACCAAAAGGCACAGCCAGGGCTCATCTAAGAGGATTAGACACTCTGTCAATGCAGTAGTCTTTGGCCTTATTTTATTCTGTGAGGAATGGAGCAACAAAAGGGCCAGCAAGAGACAAGCTACTGAACTAAATAGCTGCTGTTCTTCCTTTCGTCCTTATCCTCTCTCCTGCTTTTTCAGATTCGAAAGAGAAGCAAAGCGTGCCGTGGAGGCCTGTGGGAAAATGATGTTCTGGTATCTATCAATGGGAAGTCATGTGCTGGCCTGTCCCATGCTAATGCCATGCAGATCATCGATTCCTCCAACGGCATGCTCAACATCCGTGTGAAAAGGTAACCTGCTCCCAAGTGCCAGTGCTGTGACAGTGCAGGCAGTAGGGTGGTTTCATCTAGTACAGCAGCTGTCCACATGCAGCAGAAACAAGGCAAGCAGGAAGCCTTTGGTTTCCCCTTAGTGCAAGGTGTACTAGGAGGACTTACCCATGTCATAACATGACTAACGTGTGGACATGTCAATGGTTTGCCCTGTCTTGTTGTAGTCCAACAGTCTGTCTGCTGACTCCCACAAAGATTAGAAGTGTGTGGCTGAGCCCCCTTTTTATGTGAAGAAATATCTGTGCCAGTCTCTAGTTCAGGAGAATAATGAAGAGCAGACTCAAATTTATGGACAAAAAATAGTCCCAGTAACATTCCTCGTCCTCCCTGTGCTAAGTTAACCCAGTGCGTCAGTGCATGCTGGACGCGGCCCAAGCTATAAATGAATAATCCCATAAAGGTGAAGGCAGCAAAGCTGTGTGAGGTCCTAGCTAGTCCACACTTCTGCTGAAACAGAAGTCACCCTCAGAAAATCAGGCCCTGGTGAAGGGGGCTGGGAGATGTGATCTACAGTCCTGAAAAAAGAGAGAGAGAGCACTGTGAGCAGTGGGGAAGGACAGCCACGCCGGTTGCTGTCATCCGTAAAGCAGGAGCAGAGGTGGGCACTGCTCGGAGAAGGAAAGCCTGAGCATGTAGGATCTTCCCCTTGGCTTCAGAGGAAGCGCCGGTGCCTTCTGATGTGCTCATTCTATACACTAGCTGTGATTAAGTGGGATGAGTAAGTTCTATACAACGTGTTCAGAATAGCTCCTGGTCCCTTGCCAAGGCCTTATCTCACACCATTGGAGCCTATCTGCAGCCAGCAGGTGCCTGGGCAAATTCTAATCTGTCAAAATCAGCACACTTTTAATTAATAAAGTCACAGAGGCTTCTCACAGCCCTCTGGAAGGAGCCAACACTGGATGGTTTGGAAATAAAGTAAGCAGTTGGCTTCATCTGGAGTAGTGGAGAAATTATCAAATGTTGCTTTCTTGGTCACATTTCTATTCCCACTTAATCTTTAGGTTCCCAGAGAAAATACCAAATTCCTGTTCAGAAAGGAGAGGTATCTGGATGACTCTGGAGAACATGTATTTCAGAAAAAGAGGAAGGGAGAGACACTGACCTGACAGTACAGAACAAGAGAGACTGGCTTACAAGCAGTTATGCTTCTCAGTTACCTGATCAAGTATTTAAAGAAGAAGAGGGACTGTTCTGTTTTGCTTGTGGAATGTTGAGGTTGCTCCCCAGTGAGATTTCATGACAGCAAATAATATTTTAAAAATAAATTGCTAGAGAAATTCTCCCACCCTTAGCTTCCACAAGTTTGCATTTGACATAAATATAAATTTTCACAGTTTAGAACTGTCATCCAAGTCATGAGTTCCACAGCTTTACAGAGGCAATGCTGTCTGCCTGGCTTCATGGTATGCATGTTTAGAAGGCAAATACTTAGGACTCCTTTATAGCTCTTAAAAGCCCTGATGAGTTTGACAAGAGAAGCAACAAGTTCCCACCTCTATCTGTGTGGGCTGGAGTCAAACTGCCATTGAAATCCAAACTCACTCTTGAGGAGAGGGAAGACAGAATGGGCTCTTTTTCTGTCAGCACAGCCAATTCTCCTTCCCTCTGGAAGCCAGCAGTACGGTTGACTGCCCCAGTCTCTCCAGCACCTATTCCAGTCATCCTTCCAGGTGTCTTAGAGGCTTGAAATTGCGTCTTTTAAACCAAAGGCAAATGCCACCATGGATTGGGCTGGCCAGCATGACTGCATATGGTCATGAAAACCCAGCTTGTGAAGCAGTCCCACTGTGAGCAGACAAAATATTACAGTGGTCACTTACCACCGGATACCATAGTCCTGTCCCAAAAACCACTTGGGCCTTTATATCCTAAGTGTTTGACCTATTGATATATATGACCTATGCAGAGGTCAGAACAAACAAATAGCACTAATTTCTTGGGAGCCCAGTGTGAACTGAAGCATTTTGGGGGTGTCAGCATCTGCAGATTTGACACAGTCTCAGCTGCAGGAGCAGCTGGAGTGCAGTGTGATAGCTGAGCACCAACCATTCTCTGCTGACAAGCGCCAGGCTAAAGGGTAGATCTCACTGTCCTGGGAAATACTTGCTATGCAGGAATTAATATCTCCATGAGAAATGCCTGGGGAGCTGATTAAGCTTGGTAGATTTTTTAATGGTTTTATGCCATTCTGATTTTTGAGTGTTTAACACCTGGTTTTCATAGAGCTGTGAAGCAGAAAATCAGAGAGAGAGCATGTAGCTGATATCAGGGACAAATCTGTCCTTGCCATCCACACTTCAGGCGTTTGTACCACCTGAGAAACACCTGTAACACTGTCCCAGCCCATAGCCCTCTCTCAGGCCAGGGCTTCCTTCCAGTTTAGCTACACAAACCAGACCTCGCTCACCACTTTTCCTTCTCCTCACAGGATAGTTGGTGGGGACCAGACTGGCCCGTGGCTCCAGCGTTCCCCTTCTCCAGGGCAGCGAGTGCTCTCTCCCCCATCCCTGCTCAGCCCCCCGGCACCATCACTCAGCGCTGAACCAGCAGGAGCCCCAGCCCCCACGCAGCCCTCACAGCCGTGGCGGTCACAGAGACACCTGGAGAGCCTCACGTCCCCACCGGACAGCGAGGCCTACTATGGGGAGACAGACAGCGACGCTGACAATGTGGCGCAGGAGAAGCACCGCCGGGCCCGCAAGAAGAGCCCACGCTCTCCCCCTGACAGCACCAGCAGCAGGGCGGATGCGCCTCAGGACGAGGTGTCCCTGTCTGAGCAGAGCGGCTATGAGAGCATGCCGGAGGCTGCCGCGCAGGGGGGAGCGGAGCCGGCCAGCTCCGGCGGGGTGGCCAAGAGGGAGATCGTCTGCCTGCCTGGCAGCCGCACAGACACTCCATTCTCTGACACCGAGGGACAGCTGCGGCCACCGTCAGCGGAGGGACGGGAGCCTTCTCCAGAGGCAATGCTCCTGCCTCAGGCCACCAAGGCTATCCGAGCGGAACGCCATCTCATCCCCATGGTGGGGCCAGTGGAACATCCGATCGATGAAGACCTAACCACCACGTACACAGAGAAAGCCAAGCAGGCCAGTAAGTCCTCTAAACTGCCATTCACCCCTGCCTTGTCCTTGTGCTGGAGATTCTCCTTCCAAAAGCCTGATTCCTGCAAATGTCAGGTGGGTCAGCTCCTCTAGCTTACTGAGGAGCACCAGTCAAATCAGACCTGCAGAGACCAGGGCTTCCTGCTGCAGCTTTGGCACTGGTGTCTACCTCACACAAGGCATCCTAAGAAACAGATGAGAGAAAGGGTCTGGGTCCCAGAGGCTGAAGCCATTCAACCAGATGTGCTCTAGTACCTCTATGTGCTGGAAAAGGGATGGATGTCATTGGCTTCCTCAACACTTTGGGCTAGGAAGACTCAAGTGACACAGTGGTGTCAGGAAAAAACTTGGAGGTTAAATTTCCCTGGCTTTCCAGAGATCTTATGGCAGCTCATTTTGCTCCTTACCTACCTATGTGTTAAGCACAGAACACTCATTTCAAGAGGCTCCTGAGGAGCCCTCTGTTCAGTTCAGCTCTCCATGGGCACAGAGGCATTCAGTATTACATAGTTAAGGATGATGAGAGATAATTTGCAGATAGCATAGCCACAAAAGTGTCTTGTCAGTAACTGATATATTTCTCTCACCCTGTCCAGCTCAGGGAGGGATTCTTCTACATCAACTTTCCCTGCAGACACTCACTCCAGCAAGGATGCCCATGTCTGGCAGCAGCTGCTGAGTTCAGGTAGAATTTATAGTTTTTTAGGTGTTGGCAGCAGAGTGTTGCCAGCAAGGACAGGCAGGAAATGGTAAATCAGCTCTTGAAACAGTTCCTTGTAGTGCCATCCCTGATAGTCAAGACCTTTCCATGTGGAATAACTGAAAAACGTAATGTAGTATATGGGTGATGGACCTGAAGTGACCTAAATTGTGAATATCTTTCCTGGGTTCTGCTACACATGGAGTATTTCAAGCCCAAACATGAGGACAGAACAAAGTGTTATATGATTTCACAGTTGTGATCTATCTAGTAATATTAAAAACAAGGTAATTATAAACTTGTTTTCATTTATGTACCTCAGTGTGTAGCATAACTGACTACTTTGCATTTCTCTAAGCCTGGAAATAAAGCAGATTTCTAAAAGGTGACTTTAAAAAACTGACAGAATGGAAAACAGACACAGAAAAGTTATTAGACCAAATCAGAAAGAACGTATGTGGATTCTAACTTCTGATCCTCTGCTTCAAATGCTAGACATTTTATCCAGGACAGATAATACTGCAAGGCAATTATTAAACCTCTCTTTTCTCTTTTCCTTGGGCTAAATATTATTTTCCTTAGGCTAAATATTCTTTTATCTGTTCCACCTAAAGAGTCCTACAGAGGTAACTTTCAAACCTAGGTGCTTCCTTCAGACAGGGCACTGTCCTACTTCTCTTTCCAGTGTTAAGAGGGCAGGCTCTGTTTGGTCCCTTATGTCTTGCTCTGTTGGGCAGTGCACCTGACCTGATGCCTTGTTCTACTCTTTCCTAGTCCTTAGCTCTCATTTTCCTTAGGACAGGGAAGAAATCAGCAATTTCAGCCTCCCTAAAGATGAAGCTATTTTTTCCTCCTTTGAATAATGTACAAGCATGAGGTGAATGTTGAGAAAGGCATGTTCAGCTGCTCCCTGCCACCTGATAGTCCCAGCAGTAGAAGAGCAACTGCTTTACATCAAGACTTATTTCCATGGACGGCATCACTACAGAGGGATCCCAGAAAAGCCACGTATTTAATTCAGATCATTTCTGGTGGCAAGGTAATATCCCATGGCAGGAGATGATGCAACAATATTGCCAGCTGGAGTTAGGGTTCCCAGAAGCACTGCAGACTGAGCTAATATTTTATTCTCCTATTACTCCTTCACTGCTCACCCTCTTTTTGGTTTATGTCTGGCCATGGGTGTCCTTCTGTGGGAGCCAGGGATGGCAACTCACATGGTCTTTTTTTGCATTAGGGATCTTGTCTGTAAATGAGAAAGCAAAATTCTACATCCTGATCATGCTGGAGCACAGCAGCCATGAAAACAGAAATCCAGTTCAGCAGCCAGTGAGAGGGAAGAAAGGAAGGTGTTCATTACGTGGTGAACAGAGTTAAAGAACACCTAGACCCGGAATAAATACAGGTGTGCACACAGCTGGAGGATGGGGGACTGCTGAGCTGCCTCCATGGGAGGCTGCTCGCAGAGAAGCTATGCACTGGCATGGGAGGACACAGTAGAGCATCTCTTGCCAGAGAGGTGCAGCCTTGGCGAGGATGGCTGGGCTAGCAGTGCTCCAGCTCCTACAGCTGCTCCAGATGCCCATGGAGACAGCAGCATTTAAAGCTTTGCTCTTCTGCCTTTCCTTAGCAATATCCACAGCGCAGCAGCCTACTCTGGGACGCAGACACTGCTGGGTTTTGCTAAACAGGAATGTGAAATCATGGTTTACAAGTTAGGCAGGGTTTTAAAACCTGAGTTAGCTCCAGGAAGTGACTTGGACTACCAGTTGTGAGAGCCTAAGCACTGATATATAGGCAGGAGACATTTAAGGGCCATTGTGAATACCTAAGCAGATGGCTGCCTTTTGAAGCACTGTCTAAATATATTCCCAGTGCATCTGCTAACACACCCTCCTTGCCTTGCCATGGCCTTCTTCAGCTCCCACCACTGCACTGCAAGAATGTGAAAAACTGATTTTTATTTTGTTGGAACTGTTCCCCAGATGGTTCCTTATCCTTTCTTCCTAGAATTTACCACTTTGTCATGTCTGCTCTGACGTTTATTTCAATTTTGGGGGTATTACTCTTGTCCTTTGCTTTAATTATTTCTAACTCTTCACTGTCCTTTTTAAGCTCCAGAGACTGTTTGTTTCCCTTTCCCACTTGTTCCTGCAGCTCAAGCAAACAGAATTGCAGATACATTATTTCAAGATGAGTATTTAGAAACATCAAACCTCTACATGAATAACTGAAACTCCAGAAAAAGAACAGAAATACATAATAATTCTTTTGTAAGAAGAGTAGCACCACCAAGAGTAACAACTGACATTCTTCACTATTCTATTGCCTGCAAGGATCTCAGTAACACCGCTACTGCTGTCAGCTCTTGGGTTTTCTGTAGCTTTGTTGTTTACTTCCTATCTCTAGAACTTTTGTAGACTTCTGTCCTCACTGTGTGTGCTCCAGAGCTCTCAGCTTTCCAGATCACAGGCAAGTGGGCTCAGCTCCCCTGTCTCCCTTTCCTGTACGATTTTCCTTTGTTTCTGATGGTGTTAGAAAATCTGATCCGTACTGACTGTATAGTATCCTCAAGATCATCAATGAAATCAGGAAATGCTTCCCATATTCCCTCACCATCTTTCCTAGCTGTACCAGTCTTTATGTTCTGGTTGTTACTGAGCCCTTTTCTCTTAATTTTCATCTGATGAACATTTCTGCAGTACGCTATTTTATTTTTTTTCCACTAACTCCACCAACCTGGGAAGTACAACTGCTTTCCCTGCTTTTGCTTAGAAGATATAAATCACGTGGTAATTGCTGGAGGTGATGCCGCTGTTTGATACCTGCTTTGCACCACAGTGACATGGAAGCAAATGGAGCTCCCTTATTTATGCTAAGCAGGTCTTTGACTCCAGGAGCAGAAGGCAGTGTGGTGGCAGGTACCAACAGCCACCAAGAGCAGTGTGTGGCAGCAGCTGATGGTGCCACCTTATAATGGCCTGCGTGTCATCAGCTGCTGAGCTGTGCTTTTTCTTCCCCAGCAGAGACACAAGGTCTTAGAGCTCCTTAGAGAGCCAACAGCCCCTGCAGTGATGTTTGGGCCTCTCTCCTTCCAAAGTTCATGCTCTGTTTGCACATTGGTATTGGCTCAATTCTTTCAACCTGTGGGATAAGCATGTACATCATTCCAGTTCTCCACGGGACACATGACTTGGATGTGCCTGCTTAAAACCCACTCAGAGCATTACTGGTGCAGACCACTGGGGCACTGTGGGGAGCCAATCACCCAAATGCCCTGCAGGTAAAAAACTTTGGTCTGCTTCACTACCCAGTGGCTTCTATGCAGCCTGGTGTTTTGCTCAGTAAGAGAGCAGCCAGCAAAGAGGGACTCTGCTATGTTTTAAATGCAGTCATGTTTGTGAACAGCCAGTATTTTGCCTATACTGCAGAAACAAAAGCATTAATTTGTTTCCTTCCCACTGAAAATCTAAATTGCTCTTTTTTGAGAGGTGATTAATCCCTGGGGAAACTGGGGATTTTTAGGTCCTCCGTTTGTCATCACTGTAAAGGGCCAAGCTAAGTCCTTTCTTGAGATGATTTATGTGCAGCTTGTGCAATGCAGAAGAAAAGGAAGAGGTAGAAAGACAGAAAATACAAGTTTAAAAATCTGAATCCATTTGAGGAGGTTAGCAGAAAGTGGGAGCTTATGGAAGGGAAAATCAGATGCTAATTGTCACAAGCAATTGCAAGTGTGGTTATTTGGTTCCACATAGGTTCCACAGTGTCCTTCTCACCCCACCTTCAGAGGCTTGGGATCCACCTGTAGGCAGGGCTGCTTCTTCTCAGACACCTCTGCTCTCTGAGGTGCACTGTATTTTCACTCCCATCCTAAATCATCTCACAGGACAAAAGGCTCTGCCTTTCTCACTGGAAATAGGATAGACATACCAGGACAGCAGTCTATTCCTAATTTGCTATCACACTGTCACTGCAAGAAGTGCTTCAAAATATCTCAATTTAAACTTATCTGCTGGACTATTTTTAGTTCCTAGGATTCAAGAGCCTCTCCATGTATGGTAGAGGAAGGGAGGGAAAACTGGGTGGGGAAATTTCCTCCTCTGCTTTATATGGGCCTGGCTGCCTGTGCAGAGTCATCAAAGTTACTACATTCCATATCAGAAAAGGAAATCCTTCTTGTTTAAAGCGGATGTAAGGCAGCATCACTTGAAAAGATAGGATGCTTATAAATAAGTGGCCTATTCATTGGCAGGTCACAGAGATTACCTCTTCTAAGAGTGACTGCAGTCACATTGCTCTGCAGAGAGGGTAAGTGCACCAAGCCATCTCTCAGCCTGGTACAACTGGCACAGGCCACAGGGGCTGTGAACAAGATGAGTATCTGAATGGCAGTTTGAAGTTACTGCACCACATTTTCTATTTGGCTTTCAGCTTTGACAGCTGTAACACCAACAGTCACAGTTATGTGTCTGTTAGATTAATTTACTGGTTTTGTCATTCACTGCAGTCCAGGAGACCAACAGGTTTAGGATAGTAGCCTGTTACTACTACATCCTATGTGCCTTAAAGTAACGTAGAAAAGCATTCTGCTTAGACCAGGAGATTAAAATTAAATGCCTGAACTACAGGTCTTACAAAAGTCTGCTCCTAGAAGTTGGAAGCCATGCTGAATCACCTTGGCCCTTGCCACTCAATGAGCTGCCATTTGGAAAACAAGGACAACAGATTCCATGGCTGAGAGACTGATGGAGAGACTGATCCCATTTCTGCACACATTAAACTGGAAATCACTTCTGCTTGGGAAATCAGTTTCCAAACATGACAGAAGCAGTCTAGTTGTATGTGTTTGCTTAAGAAACCCCACTTAATAACTGTAATTCATCTTTGAATTCTCTGCCTCTTGGAAGGCATTTATTAAAGACTACAGTGAGATAAACATCAGGCCTCTAGAGCCTTCTTTCTCCACCTTTTGGCTTGAGTACATTTGATCTTATTCCTTCAGTTTATGTCCTTCTATGGAAAGCAGAGGTGATATTTTCAGGCTTATATATTATATATATTATTGAGGCAGAAGCCATGTTATAAACTACTGTTATCTGTCTTGGCTAGCATGGAGGAATTTTTCATTCTTTCTGGAGTCATCTAATAATTGTCACAAGTAATTTGTGACAAATCCTCAGGTATTCTTACTGGAGACCTCCAGCATCGTTCCCTCAGGCAACACTCTTGTCCAGCATTTCAGTGAGGATGTTGTGGGTTGCAGCACTGGAACTAAGGCTGATAAAGCTCTGCTCTGCTCCACCTCTGTACCTCACTGCAATTCTGCTGGGGAAGAAATCTGGCCCTGATTGGGGCAATAGAGCTACATAGACTCCATGACTTCAGAAGGATAAATACGATGATTTATTAAGATCTATATGGAGAGCAGAGAAAGCAGCAAGCATACATGCAGGCAAGCAGTGCAAACAGCAATGTCTGTCCAAAACATCCAAGGTACCTTGATAAGACACTAAACATTGGATTGGCTAACTTCTGTAAACATCACTATGTTATGAAGAATTCTCCCTGAGTTCTCAAAACAGTCCCAGAGACAAGTCTCTGCTCATGTTGTAGGTGACATTCTGCTGTCCCAGAGCCTGACAGAGACACGAATTTAGCTGAACATGTGTTACCTCAAGGTAAATCTAGCTGCAGATAATATTCTCTGGGAGGGGAAAGAGCTTTAGCATTTGAAGATGTATGGAGGAATGTATGTGATCCCCAAAATGAAAAGGTATAAAATCTCATTTGTCCTACTACTTCTACTGTATGAGATATCATTTGAAGCATTTTTAAAAAAACTATCAGTCACTCAAATTACTTCTATGTTATTCTTGTCAGCACAGGGACTCTGACTTTGGGTCGCAGTTCCTCAGACATGATCAGAGGTCATTCGTTGTCCTGCTGCTGGAGAAGCAGTGTCAGAGTTCACTTCCAAGCTAGCACTTCCATGGTCCTTGCAGAGCCCCAGTTAGTGATTTTTCAGACTATGTTGTCCCATATGTTAACATAGCCTGGCCTTGCATATGCACTTCTACTTTGATTTAGTATGTGTAAGGCTGATGGGGAACAATGGCATTAAACCAAAATATTTCAAATAGTTCAGATTGCAAATGTGATTAGAGCAATAATCACACTGAAACAGCCATACATATAACCCCACAGACTGTCTTAACCTAGCTGGTGGCTTTAGATTCCAGGGTTTTGAGATCTGAGTTGAAATAAATTGTTATGTAAACAGACCACAGGAATCCCTTTCCCCATCCAATTGTTTCCATCAGTTCTGAAAATGATATAGGACAAGGTTGCTGACGAGGTAGGGACAAGTCTGCTCAGGGACAACACCGAAATTGTTTTTAAACAAAGTGCTAGTGATGGGTGAGGGAGAGGCATTAAAGGGTGAGGCATAGATGGACTTTGTCAAGAAATGATTAAACAACAGCCATTACTCAAGAGAAGTGAGAGAAATTTACAGCTAGGAAGGAGAAAGCTGTCAACCTGGCAAATACTTGTTCTTCAGTTTCATTTTAACCCGTCGTAGGAAGGGACATCAGTTGGCTGGAAAATGTGTAAAGCTTTACTGTCATCAGTATCTACCACTTGCATTAACTAAGAATCTTGCTTTTTGTAGAAAGAAATAGGAGCAGAAACAGGGGCGAGTAGATTCAGCATCTGAAAAGATGTCCTGAAAGAAAGGACAAGGCTGAGTCAGCTTCTTTGTAGAGGTCAAATGTAAGGAATTACTAAAACTTGTACCAGAATGGTCCTCAGTCTTGCCAAGTACCTTGGAATAATGAGAAAAGTCTGAGGGAAAAAGACCAAGAAGTAGTAGACACAGGCTTCTACCTTCTAGTAGACATAAGCTCTGATGATAAGAAAAAAAAAATCATTTCACTTCAATTAGGTGTATGAAGTAGTTTTTTTGTGCATATTTGCAGAAAACAAAGTGAAAAGTAAAATCAGCATGACTGAATAAAAAGTAGAAAGAGTCTTTGACCTGCTCAGTAAGATAAGCCTTCACAGCTGAAGGAATGCTGTGAACACAGTATATATTGGCTTCTATAAGATACCTGATACAGTTCCACATGACTTTTCCAGTGAGAGAAATATGGATGAGACAGAACTACGGTAAGGTGACCGTACAATTGGCTAAGAATAGAACAGAAAACATAACTATTAATGGTTTATGATGTCAGATGAGCTAACTGGCTAAGTTGGTAGTAGTGTTTCACTGGGCTCCTGAATCTAACTGGGCTACCTCTATATTTTCACCCACAGAGCTTTAAACACTAATGTCAATCAAAGGTCCTCCCCACCTCAATGTTATATGACTGGCAAGGAGACAGATGATAAAAAATCCCAACCCTCTTCTCTTCTGTCAGTGGATCTTATCCTCTGGCTGCCTCTAGACGGAACAGGCAGCATGCACTGGGGGCACACCACTGCCCCAAAACTGCCATTATTCACATCTGGAACCTAGCTGAGACACCTTGCAGCTTTTCTCTGGTTTTACTTCCCAGAGAAACCCAGGTGTGTGGGGGACGGAGGGGAGGGAGGGGGGGTTACCTGGATGATGAGCTCAATACACCACTATTGTCTTCCTACCTGCTTTTGCAGATGCTAATTCTTGCCAGTGAAGCTTTGTAAATGTGGCTTATTTCTCTGGGGTGCTGTACGTAGCAAGCAGAAACAGGAAATAGCAATAATACCATTTTCAGTGGGTGTCCTGGGGATTCAGTGGGGATTGCTGTTTATTAATTGGCAGAAGACATAACACACAGAAGGTATACAGTTGTTTTGTGAAAAGCTAGAATTTTTAATGTAGCAGGAGCTTGAATAGTTGCAGAAAAGGACTAAAATAAGCTGGTTAATGAGATTATATGACAAGTGCTAGAGGATTAATCAAGTCCACACAGTGAGATGGTGAGCATGTATTTGGCTGTATTACTGGAGTAGATATTGGATAGACTGAAAGACAAAGACATGATCAATCAGTGGTATCCTGCTGTCAGACATCAAGTATTTTTGTGAGCAGAATTAGCAGATCCTGGCATCCTTTTCATTTATGTTTATGTTTTGTATTTGATATCTCATTCTCTCATGTCTAGCAAATGCAAATCTGTCTGATGTTTGTCTCTCGCATTCAAAATGAGAAAGTGTGTGTGTGTGTGTGTGTGTTTCAGTTTTTGATGCCTAATTAAGTCTGCACTCAGGCTTCTTGCTTCCTGTGGTGGGGTCTCTCTCCCCTGTTGAGCCTCCTATTTCCATGTAAACTTTAGAAGCATTGTATCTTTGTGACTTCAGACTCTTAAAATTAGCAAATTTTCAGGACCTCAAAAGCTATTAGCAGGAAATGGTTAAGATCAAAAGACGTGCAGCATTGACTGCATAAACCTTGGAAATTGGGCTAAAACTGCAAAAGACAGATTCATTCGTGCATTCAACAGGTGCTATCCTGGCAAAAGAAAGTTCTCCTTTGGGAGAAGACTGTGTAGGGAATATCCAGGGCCCAAGTGTGAGCTGTCCGCACAGAAAGACTGGCCATGTGTGCTACCTTCTCTGCTGAGGACACTGTTCAGAAAGAAAGGCAAACTGTCACCCAGCTGAGAGATTTTTCTGAATGAACTAGCTATTCAAGTCTCCAGCAGGATACCATGAGACTAAGATACTGCAGCCATGCACAGTGGTGTCTCTACACCCCCTCTGCCTAACAGAGCTCTCCAACAGCCGTATGGCTACGAATGGTCAAAAATCTACAAAATTACTAGGCATGTTTTTTCCCCTGGGCTGTTAACTCACCTTCAGAAAAGCCTGTTTCTTTCTGGTTTTCCAAACCAGGAGATTGCAGTGGGGCAGTGTCTCACTGGCACACTTAAAATCACTAGCCACTTAAGAAGAAACACTGGTTTGACAAGTATTTTATCTATTTAACCTCAGATGCATGCTAAAATGTTGCAGATTGAGTAGGACTGTAGCATTTGTCTGTAGCATCCTAAATTAGAGCTGAAGCCCTATCTGTGTTTTATATTATGCACACAGGTTATGTGATGGAAGTGTGCAAATATCCAAGAATGACAAATATTTCTTATCCCAAGAATTTTACCTTTACTTTGAAGTAAAAGAACATATACTCCTCTGCTTAACTGCTTGCATTTTAAATACTGATCAAAGCTTTAGGTTGAAACTTTCAACAGGGAAATACTTAGAAGGTCAATATAACCCATCCAAATCTTCTTTTGAAAGGACTTCAGGTATGTAAAGTATGAGATGTCTGTATCCTCTAATGACTTACTGAGATATTTGCAGCATTAGCCATGGAAAAATGACTTTGTCTAACATAAATAGCTGGAAGAACAAAATTCGAGGTGACCCCATCTGAAAAAAGCAGTTGACAAATAGCATTTCATCACAGAGGAGCAGGCTCTTCATCTCGGGAAGTAGCAGAGTGCCTTATTTTCTATACTAATGGCTTTTCTAGAATTCGATCTCGGTAATAAAATTTACCATTGTTTCTTTCCTACAGAACATAAACAGTATCTGACCTCATGTAAGCCTGAATGTTTAGTAGCTTGCACTAGCTTGCTTCTAAGCAAGAAGGCTTCTTCTTGCCTATTAAAAGAAAATGCCTTTCTTTTAATAAGGCCTGATCTTGAAAAGATTTATACTTTTTACACTTCTCTTTACTGTAATTAGTAACAAAGATCATGTCACTTCAGTGAAACTTAGTTAAGAGGAAAATCTTCATTGGCTTTGCTTAATAGAAATTTTTCCTTTTTGTGGATTTCTGATGTGTGTCATGTACACACAACAGAATTCAGTGTGTACATGAAATAAGTGCTTTAGACGTTAACAAAAAGTTTTCTATAGGAATTATTCACCACACCGACAGAATTTATGAGAGTTTTATAACCCTTCCTTTTACTCTTTCATCTATCCCATTTGAATGTTCTTAAGAGACACAGAGCTGTATTTTCATTCCAATGGTATGTATCAATATTACAAGGTTTCCCCAAAGACACTTACAGATGCATCTATCCCTCTATGCGTAAATATTCATCAAAGAAGAGACTGAACCACTTTCATTGCTCTTGCTCTGAGAGCCTCTCTCTGAGCCACGACAGCTCTCTCTCAGCAATTCTGCCTTGTGAGGGTTGTCTCCTTGGCGTGAGCGATGGTTGCTGGATTGCAGCGTGTGTGGTGAGACCTTCATTTTTCCAGACTCCCTAACACTGGAGAAGGTGTGCCAAGGCGAGGGAATCGCTACGCTGGGGCTGCTGGGAGGGAGAATCATGGCAGAGCGTCCCTAGGACACAGCTCTGGGATTGTCTCACTGGAGCTGTTGCTCGAGTACAGAAAGGAGTGGTAAGACAGGACCTGGGTGAAGTGTGAAGAGATGCTGAGCAGGCCACAGCTGCAGAAATCTGTAGACTTAAAGCACCATCTATTCCCTTCCATCCACCACAGTCCTCACTATCAGCATCTCATCTTTCAACACCTCTAGGTCTCCAGTGTTGGAGCTCTGAATGGTGCTGCCAAAACACCACTCCCTGGTTTCCAAACACTCTGTCACCCTCCCTGGGCATAGCCACGCTTTCAGTGTAGGTAACAGCCTCTGGTGGTTTAATTCAGTTAAACAACTTCACCACAGACATCCAGGATCCTAATGCTTCTCTGTCAAATGTTCCTCAGTCATGTACGCAACAGAAATCTGAATCATGGATTGGTTCTCCTCAAGAAAACTGATATACACAGGAAAGCCTCTGCTCTCTCTTTTCTTCCTCTTTGCCTGAAGCTGAGTGCTCTCTGAGAGTTTCAGGCAAGGAAAGATCTTCCTTCTGTGCAGGTTTCTTCTGCCTCTCCATGTTGGACATACACACTGTGTTAGTTTCATCTCTCTGAAGGGCTCCTTGGCACAGAAATGCTGGACATTGAGCCATTGATAACACTAACTTGAAGCTTGCACCTTTCTAA
>VWZN01004530.1:114727-149727 GCA_013396955.1 Regulus satrapa | reverse complement strand
TTACTGACCACAGAGCAGGGGGAAAATTATTATCTCACACTTTCACACCAGTGTCCCAACAGGTGTTGTCTTTTCCAAGCAAGCCTGTCTAAGTGGATTTCCTTCTGGTCTGGCTGATCAGTTGTGGGGATCTGGGATTCCTGCTCAGCAGCAAATACTCTTCTTCCTTGCCAAGCATGGGGCACAGGGAAGGGACTGCAGCAAGGATGAAATCATGCCTCCTGCAGGGGCAGGGCTGCTGCAGAGCAGCAAATAGCCCTGCACACAATGCTGCTGCACAACACTGACTGTAGCTGACTTTGCAGGAGCAGCCCTGCTGTGCCTGCATAAACCTCTCCTTTTGCACACATGCAGTCCTCTATATGGTAGGGGGAACATCACAGAAAGCAGGGCTTCACCTTCAGGGTGATAAAAAAAATGGTAAAAATCTCTGCAAGCAAGGGCAAGCATTGTAAAAAGAGTCAGGGACTCTTGGCCACATGCTTAGAAATAGGAATTCCCAAGGTCTGATGAGAAAACTTAGACTGGCCATCAGAAAGGGAGGAGTTCCCTCTCCACACCTGCACCAACTTCTATTGTGTTTGCCAGGAAAGAGAAACTGCTCCTGATTTTCTATCAACAGTTTATAAAGACACTATCATCAGGAAAAGTGGAACGAAAAAGAAGGGTGAGGGGTGTGTTTCCTCTTGTGTGCACTAGAACACTGATAGCCATTTCACTCTCTGCCTTTGCCCACCCAGCCTTTGCTGATCTCTGAGACTGCCTCTTTCTATTTCTTTCAGAGCTCCACCGCCACGAAAGCATCCAGGAGAAGAACGTGAAAGAAGCCAAAACCAAGTGCAGAACTATTGCATCTCTGCTGACAGATGCACCCAACCCTCACTCCAAGGGGGTGTTGATGTTTAAGAAACGCAGGCAGAGGGCTAAGAAGTATACACTGGTAAGCTTTGGCAGTGTTGATGAAGACCGCTCCTACGAGGAGGAAGACGGAGTTTTTCCAACTAGTGAATCTGAATTTGATGAGGAAGGTTTCTCTGATGCCCGAAGCCTAACTAATCACTCAGACTGGGACAACACTTATCTAGACATTGAAAAGTCCAAATCTCACTCTGAACAAAAGGAAGAGAAGCAAAAAGGTTTGAGTGAGGCCTCAGGTAAAGGAGCACGATTATTTGAGCAGCAGAGGGAACGGGCTGGGAAGTACACAGTTGAGAAAACTCCAGTGCAGAAGAGCCCAGAGCTTGCCCCAGCTGCCCAGCAAAAGCAGGGCACAGTGAACGGAGACATGCCTGTGCCAGAGAAGGTAGACCATGTGCCCCTCAGCATACACCTGGAAGGTGTGCAAGTGCCCAGCAAGCAGCCAGCCACCGTCCCCACTCAGCTCCTGACTGCCCCCAGCCCCACTTTCTTCCCACCTCCCCCAAGCACCCCTGACCCCTTCTCTGCAAGTTCAACAAGCATGTTCAACAGGTCTGCACGGCCCTTCACTCCTGGCTTTTCTGGCCAACGTCCAGCAACATCCTCTGTCATCTTTAGGCCATCTGCACCCAAAAAACCCACTGAAAGTCTGGGTGGGCAAAGCACAGTGGTTCCCCCTTTCTCACCTCCGGTCCCAGGGACACCTGCCAATGCACCAGCGCCAGCACAGCGCGGTCCAGTCAGCTCCTCCACATCTCTGTATATTCCTGCACCAGGAAGACCTACATCACCACTGGAGTCACAGCCAAAAGGGGGAGGAAGTGCTTCAGAGATCAAGCCTTCTGCCAACACTGCCCGGACATCCACCACCTCTATCTTTCTATCCACTCCCTCAAAGCCAGGAGGGGATATGACCTCCACAGCATCCCAGCCACGAGTCGCTGGAACGGCCTCTTCTTCATTGTATATTAGTCCAGCACCATCACAGCACATGAGAAGCAGTTCCCCTGTGCCAAAACAACCTTCTCCTGCCATCACTCCAGCAATGCCACGACCTCCTTCGGAGCCCTTAACCTCCAGGGAGCAGAGGATTGCTGTGCCAGCTCCCCGCACAGGCATCCTGCAGGAGGCTCGCCGACGGGGCAACAAGAAACCCATGTTCAGTAAGATTGAGGAGAAGAAGAAGAATTCACCCAACCCTGAGCTCCTGTCTCTGGTGCAGAACCTGGATGAGAAGCCAAAAAGTGACCACCCTGGGGCCGGCTTTGAGTCTGGGCCAGAGGAGGACTTCCTCAGCCTGGGTGCTGAGGCCTGCAACTTCATGCAGTCCTCAGGCCGCAAGTTCAAGACTCCACCTCCAGTGGCCCCCAAGCCTCAGCAAGATGCTGGATTGGTAAACGGGGCCCAGGACATGCCTCAGCTTAAAGGCAAGGGGGCAGAGCTCTTTGCCAAACGCCAGAGCCGCATGGACAAATTTGTGGTGGAAACAACACCGAAGCCAGAGTACAAGCCCAGGAGCCCCTCTCCATCCCCTTCTCTACCCTCATGCTGGAAATATTCACCCAACATCCGGGCTCCCCCTCCAATAGCTTACAACCCAATGCATTCCCCTTTCTATCCCCTGGCAGCCAGCAAATCTCAGGCTAGCAAAGCAGAGAGCAAAGTGAAAAAGGCACCTGGCCAGAAATCAGGGATCAAGGTCATTGATTTAATGCGCCACCAGCCCTATCAATTGAAGTCAGCCATGTTCTGTTTTGGGGATCCCCCGAGCCCCAGCACTCAGACTACTCCTGGTCAGCCAGCCCCGCAGGCTAGTTCATCCTTCATGGCAGCCAAGCAGGTCCCTGTGAAAATAGCCAAGACCCAGGAGATCCGTCGCTTCTCCACTCCGGCTCCCATGCCGGCCTCCAGCAGCCTGGCACCCACTGTGCTTGTGCCCCGCTCTGCCACCACGCTGGATGAGCCACTGTGGAGAACAGAAATGGCCTCTTCTGCCCCTGCTACACCCGCACCCTTCCAGGTGGAGCTCAGCCCCTCCCCTAAGCCATATCAGAGCTCCCCAGAGCCTGGACAGGTGGGACAGGGACCTCCTCCAAACTCAGCCTCTGCCTCTCGGTTTCAGGTGGCCAGGCCCAAATTCTCTGCAGCAAGAACGGGCATGCAGGCCAACGTGTGGAGGCCAAGTTTTGGCCATCACTGAGGCGAGCACCCTTCCCATCCTGTCTGTGGCCCTGCGGAGATAGCGCTTGTTTTGTCTTTCATGTCAGCTCAATACAATGGGATGAGTGACACAAAATGACAAAAAAAAACCCCCAAAAATTACTGCCCTTCTGCACCATCCCCTCCCCCAGCCTCCCCTTGGTCTCAGATGGGATACTTCATGGAAAGGCTTACTGGCTGTGGCTACAGCAGGAGGAAGAATATGGAGAGAGGGCACATGTGGGGTACACAAAGCCTGGGAATTTGTACACAGCAGCAAAACCCACCTCCAGAGGGAGTGAATAGCAGAGGTTATCTCACACTCACCTGAAGCAGTAGGTTTCCTATCCCAAAGGCTTTGGAGTCACCCCTGCATGGAAGGAAACTAGGAGGCAAGAGCTTTCTAGGAAGAAAGGGTGAGAGGTGGGACTATAGAACAGAAGCCCCAGCCTTTCCATTAGACTGTTCTTCTCTGATCTGCCCCATCTGTACACGTTCACTTGTGTGTGCACACACATGCACACAGCAACACTCAGCAGGGAGTGAAAGGACAAGTGGGGCATCACTTGGGACACTTCTGCCAGACTTCCCTCTGTGGGGGACATGGGAAAGAAGGCAAGAGAGCAGAGTGAGTACTGGTATTTGCCCATGCACATCTGGGCAGTGTGGCCTGTGCCTGAGAGTGGCCATGTGTGCTTGTTCCTCCAGTTTCCAGGACTGGAGTTAAAAGGGAGAGTCATCCCAGCTGGTACTAAATACCACTATCAGGTCTGGAAATAGTTTGCCAAAGAGGGGCTTTGAGGGGACTTGATGGGGCTATCACCAGTTGTGGGAACTGCAGAAGGAAGTATCCATTTTTGAGGATACACAAAGTCAGAGCTAAGGTCGGGCAGTGTCTGGTTGGCACAAAGAAAGGCCCTGCAGCATCAGTCCCACTGAACAAGATATGGATGCTGTAAGTAGAAAGGTGGATTGCATGAGAGAAGGTACAGTTGGCTTTAAAATGAGGCAGGACTGAATATATGCATTTGTGCATTATCTTTTGTTTAGTTTAGGACAGAAGAAGGGCTAGATTAGAAATGGGTCATGACATAAAACTTGCTGAAAGCTTTGTGATGAGGGGAAAATGGGGGGGGCCTTTACAGACATTCTCAGCATGGAAGTGGAGGTCAGGAAAACAGAAAGTCACAAGTGAAATTTCATACCAAACAACTTAGGTATTATTGTGGGGCCTGTTTGGTAAAAACTGAAGTGCTCTGAGAATCCCAGAGGATCTGTCCTCACACACATATACAGAGTTCAGTGTGCTGGTGATGCTGGGGAAACAGTTAAATGTCCCAGGCTAGTCTCCAACTTAATCCTGGCACTACAGGCATACAGAAAGAAAGCACTGCCTTCCCGAGGAAGAATTCAGCATATTAGTAGGGACTGTGCATGTGTGTGTGCATGTCATCTATACATCGGTTTACGCACCCCCAGCCATTTCCTTTTCCAGTGTGATCCCACAAGTGTGAAGAAAGCATTGCTCCTGGAACACTGGCTCCAAACACAGCAGATGCCCCAGCTGCAGGGAAGGGGTTTGCCACCTCTTTCTTGGTTGGGGCTGCTCAGCTTTTTGCTAAACCCTTACAAGTGTGTACAGGAGGCAGAACGAGTGTCTCATCACCGTCTCTCCTTGAGACAAGTCTCCGTCTCATTAGACTTGCTCCTCTCCTTCAAGCAGTAGCCATTCCCTGATTGGACTGAGCACAAACTTTGGATGCACAAAAGTGTCATTGTGGGGGAAATAAAGGAATACAAGTGAGTCTGAAGCAGTCTGTATATGGTGCAGCTAGTGGTGGTTCCTACCAAGTCTAAGCCAACCTCCCTTGGCTTAGCACAGCAGGAGCTTATGATGTGTGGCTTTTTCACGATAGCTGGGGCTCCAATTTTTCTTAGAGGCTTGAAGTCTTTCTCTGTGAGAACCTGGAGATTTTTCATGTGTACTCTCCTATGAAGAGAAAGAAGGCTAGAAAACCCAGCTAGCACCTCTGATCCTGGACAAATTTGGGAGGGAGAGAATGGGAGAAAAGGAGAAGTAGTACGCAATTCTGCCTTTGAATCCTTCAGACTCTGGCTGGACTTTTTTGCAGGCCTGTGTTTGCAGTGCACATTCCTGATGACCCTGAAACATAATGAGCATGCTGGGGAGACAGGAGGACAGAACTTAACCCTCACTTGGCACACTATCAACCATGGGAGAGGACTGTAAGAAAAGCCATGGGAATACCCTGAGTTAATGGACAAAGGTGAGGCTGAGCCAGAAGAGGTGCTGCATCTGGTTGTATGACATAGGAGTGGCTGACCTGAACTGATGAGGAGATTGTGTCTCTCACAAGTCCCAGAGAGGATGTCTTAGGAGACATCACCACAGATTTAATTCAGATCACCAGAATCCACTTAGCTGCAGTGGAGCAGCTATGCTACAAAACTTATCTCAGATGATTGCTTTCTCACTCATCCTGAACTGCATTGCATTGCCAGTGTTTCTGAAAAAATAAAAAAAGAAGAAAAAAGAAAAAAAAGAAAAAAGAGAGAAAAAATAAAAAAGAAAGAAATGAAGAAAAAAAAGGACCTGTGTGCAAACAGAACCTCTGTGACTCTTTCCAAACATGGAGGGAGGAATCTTCTATTTTACCTAGGAAAGCTGTATGAAGGAACTCAAGAAGTAGCAGTGCTCCAGAAGCTTTGTCTCTCCTCTTGTGGAGTGTTGTCTGTCCCTGGCTAGTGATTTAGGCTATTAGCCTTTGACAGACAAGCTAGCCCAGGCAGAAAGCATTTCTGAACTCAGGTGTAGAGAGGGGTTGTGTGGACCAGAGGAAGGGTGCTCAACATAATTCTGCAGTCAAGAAATAACCTCAGAAAGTCTGAATATTACTCCAGTATCCCTTTCCCTCAGGCCCTTAAAGTTAAGTGCTGTCAGGGCCTGAAAGTCTCAGGAAATTCATTTTGCCACTGAAAAAATTGAGAAGTCTGGCCTTAGTGTGTAAGGGAGATTGCATGGGTTTAGTATTTTGGTGATCCAATTTCCAGGAGACAATGATTTCTGCTGAGGAGTGATTGCCATGAACACCATTCAGTGTTAGATATCATGATCCAACTGAGAGGAATAACTGCATTTGCCCCATCATTTCTGATAATGTAATGGGCAGGAATTGAAAAAAGTTAGGATTGGAGAACAATTATTAAATATAAGAGCAAGGAAAACAACCAGGAGGCTGGGAATCCTGCATTTTATATCCTTGCTTCAAAGCTATGTTTAGAAGCAAAACCAAAGTAGTTTAATGGATTTCAGCCCCTCACAAACTTTTCTGGATTCTATGCTGGCACAGGACTTGATCTGCAGAAGCAGAGGCCATTGCAGATGAGGCCTACAGTGCTCCTGGTGCATCCCAAATAAGGCCTGTAGCTGCAGGTGGCATGAGATGAGAAATAACACTGAGATGCATCTGTTAGGTTGTAAGGAAGGAACCTGAACTACTGCTGGCTTTAAGCAGCTCTGCTAATGTCCGCTCATGAAAATAATGTGGCTGGCTGTTAGAAAGGTCACAGGTGAGGTTACAAGGAATTCTTTTGAAACATGTGAGCTTGTCTTGAGCCTGTCCAAATGTCCAATTCATCAGCTGTTGAGCAAGCACAGACATAAACAGTTGTTTGACAAGTTTTAGCTCCCACCTGCTAAGTTATAAGCTGCAGCGGTAGGCCAAACCCCAGGGTTCCCTTGTTAAGGATTTGAAGATGTCTTCATGGGCTCTGATTTAAAACTGCCTATCATCCCTTCTCTTTAGCATGCTGCAGGCTACACATTGCAGCTGTGGCAATTCAGGGGCTTTATCTTTGCTTCAGAAGTAACAGTCCCTTCCCTCTCAATACATGGGAACACTTACCAGAGATAACCTCAAGATCCTGCAGCAGCTGGGAGGAAGCATCTCAGAAGAGACTGGTGTGATGAGGAGTCACTGATACCAGACATGAGCACAGTGTGAGGCAAGACTGTTCCTTGTAAAGAATATGCTCCCTTTCTGCTATAAAATCCAGAACCCCCTACTAGACCCTTTTCCTAGAAGAGACCCATCAGTGCTCTGAAAACAGGCACCCAGCAGTAGTGCTCTGTCTGGTGCAAGATGTGACCCCTGATAACAGAGTTGGCATCTTTGTTTATGGAAATACCTTTTTTCCTTTTCTGTTTTGTCTTTTTTTTTTTTTCCCAATTTACAATCACTTTCTATTTGTTTGTGCAGAAAAATAAACTTGTAATATGCACTTTACATGTGGCATGTTGTCACTTTCTTGGTTTGGCACCCAGGAGGAATTGCTATGTTACAACACATGCATTTAGCACTATATATTACTAACTGCTAAGGACAAGAGAATATAAGGAGTTCAAAAAAGGATGGGATGTTTAGCCATAAAAACACCTAGGTCAGACTTAAAGCCTCTATACATTAAGAAAAACCCATGCAAGCAAAAAGTTAAGTGAGATCCAAAACTTTGGTACTACAGACAATGAAACACTCAGTCACTCAGTAAGGTTAAAGACATTTGTGGACCAGCCTGAGCTGGCCTGCCCCATCACTGCCCCTCAGCATGTTCTAACCTAAACTCTACCCTCTGGTTGTAAATCCAGTATCAGGGGAAGTTGATCAGCTTTGATAAATCCAAATATGAACTCACGTTGAACAATTCAACTTAATATTAACCAATGAATCAGAAAAACAAGTCAGTCAGAAAACTAAATATATCCCATTGTATTCTCAGGCTCCAAATCTAATCCGAACTCTAAACTTAACCCAATTTATATTAAAGTCTACTCAGTTTCTGGGTCTTGAGAGGTTCATTGTGTTCAGGTTAGGATAAGTGTTAGCTGGTTGCCTTTCCCAGATATATCTCACACACAGACAGCAATTCCTAAGCACTGCAAAAGACATTGGGATCAGCTGTAGGATTAGACTGCAGGCTCTGGACATTTGTCCAAGTACAATTTTGTGGATGTTCATCAGATTAATGGCAAGGAGGGCTTTCTTTTGTTGTCTGGAGGTAGGTTGTAGGACTATCCAGAATATTTCTGATTGACTTGCCATCAGAAAATGCATAAAGGGGCAGCAATGTTTGCTGATGCCACACCTAAGCTTCTGTCCAGCCAGAAGCACAGCTCCCAAAACAGGGAGTATACAGATGCTCAGGCTGCAGATTAAGACTGCATCTTGTTTTGCTTAATAAATCGGACATAGTAGGATTATGAGCTGCTCCAGATGGTTTGACACATTGCAGGACGGTTGCTGTATCTAGGGCTCTTAATTAAATTCCCTGTTAACCTCTGCAACCTTCTCAAGTGAGAGTCATTTCCTCTCAGAGCAGATCATGTCAGAAGGAGCCAGACAAGACAACAGACTCTGAAAAGGGGAACAGGAGCCTGCCAAGCCAAAGGATTACAGCTATGTAACAGGCTAGGGATTAACTTGGCCTTCAATACCCACCTTGGAGAGAAGTTCAAAACCAGAAAATAGAAAGGTTCCTAGTGGAGATACCTACCCCCAAACAATCATACCCGATGGAAGGAGAACATACAGCAAAGAGCACAGTGGGGAAGCATACATGGCACTCAGGAAAGTCAAGGCTATTCCCCGACAGCACAGACAATATAGCTTCAATGGCCACTAGATGCTGCCAATGCTCTTCTCCGAGATATCTGGGGGTTTGGCATTCGCCGGATGTGGTGCTAAGTCTAGAGGGTTTAAAATCTTAGGAAGTCCTTTCTTCCTAATCTGTCTTCTTTTGACGTTCACGTATGGTGTTGCTCAGTCCCACATACCAGAGGGGAAGGTCAGGCTCATAGCAGAGAGTTTTGGCAGCGAGGGGCTTGCTGCAGCTTGGAGGGGATTCCTGGGACACGCAAACAGGCTGCCCAGCAAGTAACACACCATGGGAACGGCAGCTATTTCTACACTCACTCCACCTCTGTGGTCAAATCCTACATACTTCTGTCCCAGTCCTACATCTCAGTGGCATGAGAGAGCCTGGCATTTACTGTTTCTCCTATTTTCTAGGTACAAAGTACTGACAAGTCTCCCTGGTGTCTGTGTAAATGGACATGACTGTAAACTCAACCTGTGGAACAGGTTAATAATACATGAAATATTTTGCAATAACAAAAATTATATTTATTTCATCATTCAGCAGCAGCAGCAGCAGCATAAAAATGACCAGGAAAAAAAGTGCTGAATCAAGAGTTTTGCAACTCTTTTTTCAGAATGGATTGGATCATGTTGGAATCTGCTGTATATGAATACTTCCAACACAGTTCAGTCCTGGGCATCAGGGAAGAAGGAGAGAAAGAGCAAGGTTTAATTCTCCATCTTTGAAAAATTCAAGTAGTAAAGACTGATGCTGTTTTCCTGACTTCTACACGATCAAAATGTGCTTTGGAGACAGCTCTGCTGATGATGCTTTTCTGAAGTACTGCTTGCATTCATCTATCAGCATAATAAGGCAGATTTCATGTGCTACTCTTGAAATGAGTTTGTAGGCATCAATAGCTTGAAGTTAGACCATTTGGAATTAGGTGTACAAGAATGCAGTGTGAAAATAAATTAATTTTGAAGATACATGTCAGAGAAAGCAAAGCTTTGGTTAGGCTTTTCCCCAGGCCACTTAAACAAAGGGTGTATTTGGAAAGAGGGAGGTGATCACAGTGAGATAAAGACAGATTCTTGTATTATTATAAACACTGTGAAGTGGTGAAAAGTCCTACAGGCAGCACATGTACAACCCCACTGGAATTAATGGAAATTCCATGTACTTAAGCAAGAATTGAATTTAGCCACCAAATTTCACCACAGTCCAGGTAGACCCTTCTGCCATAAACAAAATGAAACCACCTCAAGCATAGCTCGTAGGGATTTAAAACCTTTAGCATTGACTAGCATGTGCAGGTAAGATAACAGTAAGACACCACATATCTTCTTCTGAGTCCACTGCATTATCTGTGGCAGGGATAGAAGATTGGTGCAATATTCCCAGTGCAAAAAGCCAGACTTGCTGAACCTGGCACTGTGGCAGGACACAAGTGAAGTCTCTGCTAGACCTACAATTGACATTTATAAACTTGTGAACTAGACATTCCTATGTCTCAGGAGAAAGCATGCACAGAAAGGAGAAAGGAGCAGGATTTAGTTCTCAGTGTGGTAACTGAAAATAAAGACATATAATTTTATTTGAAGGTAGAGTAGGCGGTAAGAATTTCAGTTGAAGGTGTGTCTTGGTGCTTAAGTGTCAGGGAGCGTTTTATAGAAATCACCCTATAAATCTTGGGGCCATACTAATAGGTTCAAGGCTCAGGCTCTGTTCAGTTCCTTCCACATGCACTCTTAGGTCCCATGTCTCATCTGGTATGTGAATACTTCTCGCATGGGACCTTGACGAGACAAACAAATGCTTTGTTCCCATCAGACCACTGTTTCCATCACTCCTTACCTCTGGACTTTAGCATCCTTGGCCTTGACCCTAACCCTGCTTGCCTCTTGCCCTTTGGGCTGGAGATCCACAGCAGACTCTTGTCAGCTGGAGTGGCTACCCTGAAGTCCCAGTGTTCCTAATCACAGGGCACGCCTGCTCACGTCTGACTGAGCTCCTCACACACCATGCTAGACACGCCTTCTCTTCATCTTGCTGTTGCTTTTCCCCCCAGAGTTTTAGAAGAGGGGTCACATCTGTTGCCTGCTCACTTCCAGGTACCATGGGTCCCTCTGCTCCCTTCCAGCATGCCCAGCTTCTCTTCTCTGCAGCTGCCTGGGGTGGGAGGAAGCAGAGGCACACCAGGCCACGTGACAGGGAAGAGCAGCCACATACTTCCCTGCTGCATCATCTTTTGGAGCTACACCATGCCTCGAAATACATCATGATATCCAGCTGGCACAAACTGTTCCCCTAAGGTGTAATTTGTGCTCAGGAAGGCACAGGAGATGACTGGAGAAATAAAACAACAGCTATAAAGTGGTCTGAAAGCAGCTGTTGGAAGCAAGTAGAGAGGAGGTAGAGTTTAGCATCGGCCTAGTTACTGCAAAAAGGTGCCACATAATGGTAGCTGCATTTCTCAACTTCTCACCTGATGATATAAATCACATTCATTTCTTAGACGATTATAAAAATTGAGCTAGAAACTTCTTAAATTTAGATGCATCATGCCTTTGGGAAAGAAGAGCCAAAGGGTTCTGATTTTAAGCAATAAAGTAGCACACCGTGTTCCCACTCTGTCCCTCCATATGCAACCGTCTTGTGGCAGGCAGTGTCTCCCTTGATGAACGATGAATGAGTGTTTACAGCACAGGGAATTTGAATAGGAGAGCAGCACCTCAAGAAGCACAACTGGACATCACAACAGACACTGGGAACTCTGGCCAAATGTCAAGCATGGTGCTAAAGCAATCCAGAAGAATAAACGTGGTGAGAAAAACACTCCTCCTTGTACAATCTGCAGTGAGAGGGTTGGCAGCACCAAAAGACACGCTCCTCTGTGGCCACCTGCCCTTGTGCAGAGTGGGTGTGATGTGTGGACAGATGGTCAGCTGTGACAGTAGCATTTGACACCCCCCAGCTTTGTGCAGATGTAAATACCTTCACCAGGCATGAAGCTCTGTGATGGTGCCCAGAGCAGGCAGTGGGTGTTTACAGTTTAATTGTGCTTATTTTACACTGGAACTGCTCCAGGGATTTGCTCCTGAATCACCGGCATGGGAGTGTGAGGGCAGGATCCGGGCTGGACATCCCTCTGGTGGATCATCCCAGCTCAGTGAAGCTCAGCACTCTTGTGGGAAGTGCAAAGCACACGCCATGCTGTTACAGTAGATGTAAATGAGGGAGAATCAGAGCTGTGAAACAGGCACAATGAGAGGTATGCATCATGGCTATTTAGATGCTAGCAAGATGAAAATGGGAAACTTTAGGCCAGGAGAATGCCATATGTGCCCTAACTCCAAGCAGGATATAAAGACTGTTTATTTCCCATAGGAATGCTACAGCAGTTTTCTACAGGACCTTCCTAACAGTACTGAGGATTAACACTTAGAGCTTTCAACCCAGTTATCACACTGCAAAATTTTACATGCGTTTGATGCAGGAAAAAACAACAGCAAAGTCTAGGGAAAAAGGAAAGTGGCTATCTCCTGATGTTCCTTTATGTCAACTTGGTTTGCAATTCTCTTTGCAGATGATTTTCTACTATAATCACAACTGTGTTTTGTTTGGTTTTTTTTCTCCTCGCTAGACTCTAGGATTATTTAATGGACAACTTGATTTTGATCCAATAGTGATTCAATCTTCCAATGTGAAATAGAAAGACAATGTTTTCTGGAGGATTCAGAAGCTGAAAGGTATGCTCATCTTTGAGTATTTCAGTAAAATGAGAAATGTTCCCTTTATCCTAAAACCAGAACCCAGCTGGGTAAGCAGGAAAAAGAGGGAGAGTCACCCCATAATGAACAGGAGTTAAGGGGAGTTATTTGCATGTACAAAGCTGCACCAAATACAGGCTATTGACCATATTTCTGTCATTAATCAGGAAATTAATTTCCTTGCTCTTTGATTCAGTTGGGTTTCCCATACCTATTAAATAGCTACTTCCTAGAATTCTGTAAAGAGCTTTCCAGATTTTCTGGATTTTCCTACTACTTCTGGTCTCATGCATACCACCATTTTGCTTCTGTATTTTCGGAAGCATTTTAGGAAATATGTATAACAGCCAAGAGGACACAGGGATGAATGATTAAGAAGTGGCAGAAGGAGGGTGTGAAACAGAGCAAGACCCAAGACAGCTTTTGAGGCATTACTGACAAACAGGATATTGAGAAGGTTTTATTAATTGCATCAAGGAGCAATAGGAGGAGGAAGAGGAAGTGCATGTTTATTTGAACAAAGAGGAGGAAGAAGTGAGTTGCCTATGGGGTGCCTGGTCTTCCTGGACATTGAGACAGCGACTGCAGGAGACCTGAGGTGCAACCTTTTCTTCTCCCCTCTCCTCAGGGATGGCAGCAGTGCTATCTGAGACTCTGCCTTCTGGGCCTTTGGCTATTAATAACTGCAGGATGCCTGTGCGAGCAGCCTTCAGGAGTCAAATTCACAGCACTCTGCATCAGCACTTTGTGCTGGGCAGAGCTTCCCCTGCACCCAGGCATCCTGGGAGAGTGGGGCTGCTGGATAAGCCTTCCCAAGCAGCACCCAGAGACAGGCTGGGAGGAAGCAGCCACTGCTGAGCTCTGGGGCAGGTGTGTGAGCTGGTCTGAGCCTGGCACTGCAAGCCTGAGGTGAGTTGACTGGGCAGCAAAATAGTGCAGGTGCTGGAGAAGCAAAGACTGGTTTGGCTTGCAGCACCAACGACTGCTGCAAAGATCAATACAAAAAAAGACAGAGGAATTGAACCAGGAGACAGAGATGAGGGAGAAAAGCCCTGGCTTTATGTATGAGATAGTGAGAAGGATGGGGTCTGAGGCTCCACCAGCTTCTGTGAGGGCTGAGAGAGCAGTCATACCGAACTCTGGACCCTGTCCATAGTGACAGACTGCTGTCCCTTTCCTTATCCTAGACCAACTGCATGCAGTGGGTTTTTCAATCTTCAATCCTGCTGGATTAGTAAAGGACAGCAGAACAGCATGGACCTGTCTTCACTGCTGCTTGGGAATTACTGTGAGGAGCACAGCTCTCTACCATGGCTGTCCCTCTCTGCCTTGCCCCAGGGAATCCATGTTTGTGTCATACAGATGATTTCTCTCTGTTTTGCCCGTTTTAGGACCCATCAGATGGGCCATAATAACCTCTCACCTCTGCTGTCTCCTGGCAGCATTGCCCCTTTCCTGTCAAGCAGGGCCTGCTTCTTTTATACGGCCAAGCAGATGTCTGGCTGCTTGCAGAGAATGTGCAGAGCGTGCGTCATGGCTGCACCTGCTCACGCTTGCTTTGGGAATACCCCGGGATGGGCTCCTTTATGATGTGAACTACACAGGCAGCATCTCAGTAAAAGGAAAAACTTGCAAATATGAAAGAAAAACTAATCCAAGGGAGTATCTGCCAACGTAATTGGCACTGTTTTGCTGTGGCTTCTTTTAACAGTTACCATCACTCCGTCACATAAAAATAATGTTACAAAAGAAGTAAGGGTGGAATGATACTTCAGAATACATAGGAGATAAAAATGTCTTGATCAGAAGGAGATAAAAATGTCTTGATCCTAGTTACAGCTGTTTGCTTGCTAGCATTAGAATATAACTCATGGTTCAAAGTTTTTCAGTTTTGCAATTTTAAGCAAGTAAAGAATCACAAGGACAGAGGTGGTTAGTTATTGCTGCTGCTGAAGTCAGTGGGTGGTTGCCCATTTTTCTTTGTACTGTACTGCATTGTACTAGGTGGGGATCTGTCCTCTATTTGCTGTTGTTTGGGCATGGACAGTGCTGAAGTGAAGGCAAGATATTTGCTCTACTTATATTATGTAAAATAACCCCTGAGAAGGACTCTCAGAAGCTGCCTGAAATGGAATTGCTGAGATTACTCCTGATTTTCCCTGGCTTTGCAGTTCAGATCTCTCATCCTATCTGGGGACAGAGATGGGGAACACTGTACCGAAGAAATCTCTCTCTTCTCCTCTTTTCCCCTTGAAAATGGTATGGAATAAGATCAATACATAAGATAGAGATGCAAGTGGCTTCAAAAAAATTCGGTGAACAACTTTAAGAGGTTTTCCTGTGACTTCCTCTTCCAACCCTTCTGTAAGAAAACAGCAGCAGTCATAAAAGACAGAACTACTTGGAATTTTGTTTTGTTTCTTTTTTTTCCCCTTCCAAACTTGCAGTCTGGTGACTTTCTGAATACCTATCCTAATTCTAAGAGAACTATATAAATATCCAAACCAAAACCACACATGATGCTAACTGCTCCAAATAACTCATGGACAGGCCTGAAATATTTATCCAAATATATATATATCATTTATACTATCTAATCATAACTGCATGTTGTTATAACATTGAATCACAGAGCAAATTTTCAAAGTGACATCCTGTTACTGCAACACAAGATGCTAACAGAGTTACATGCACATGTGGATTCTAGAAGACTGCCTTTAATTAAAGTGCCTCTTTTGGATGACAGTGCTATATGGCACCTTGGCAATGCTTCTGTCGGGATCTGCAACCGCATTTTGTCAGAATGCTGAGTCTCCAGAATGTCCTGCTGATGGTATCCTGTATGGGATTATACCTTCCACTAGTTCCATCATGGGGAAGGGATAGAAAAGAACCTGTGTGTGAAATGAAGGCTTTGTATCTTTTACCTGTAGACGGCAACTAAAAGAGAGGCAAGAAATACATTTCCAGTGTTTCATTCTCCATTTCCTTGTGTGTTTAGAGCAAAGCAGAGAACCCTTTGTGGGAATGCCCCTTGCAGGGACTCCTGCTCCTGTTAAAAGGAAAAAGTCCACTAAACTCATTGGGAAGCTGACACATGAAGGTAAGATATGCAAAAATATGCACATATAAGAATTGTTTGGATTTCAACCTGAATTTCGGCCTTTAAAATTCCACACCTTCCCTGACTGAACTTCCAAATCAAGATATGCAAGACATGCAGGAAGCAGAGCCACACATTTTACTGGAGCCCAGCTTTCAACCACGTCACCTTTTCTATCTTACAGCTGAAAAGCATTGCACACACTCAAGTCAAAAGTTGACCTAGATTGCACTCTCTAAACGTGTATTCTCCTGCAGCATTAATTTGGATGCATACGAGTGTAAGTGGACAGAAAACACGATCTTTTGCAGGTGTCAATTCTGCAGTGCCTAGATATGTTCTATGTTGCTCTCTCTCTTATAATCTTTGTCTCAAACTGGTTTTCTCTCTGTGTGAGAGAGCTTCTTTGATTCCAGCACTCATTAACTGAAAAAGATAAAGTCTCTTAGAGAAATTAATAGAGCAGGAAGAATATCACTGGGAACACTTTTCTTTCTACAGAATCCGTGTGTATTGGCTAGGGTAACTTTTAAATAAAAGTTACCTATAGTCCTTTTCTTTACTTTTGACAGCATGAGAAAGGTTTTAGAGGTTTGGAAAAGTAGTCATTTGAGGCAGTACCAAGAAATCCTGCTGCACTGACTGAGATGCTTCAGATGTGGGAGAAACTCATCTAGCTCCACCCCTATGCACCTTCTCTCTGCAGATTTGCCTTGATTACAATCCAGACTAAATCCCGAACATTTACATCCAAAGTATCACCATATAAAAACTTGATGCATAGATAATTTCCTAAAATCTTAATTTAGAAGATATTTTGGGTGCTTTGAAGTCACTACTGATGCCAAGAAGCAATAGACAAAAGACATGGGCCAGAGTACTTCCTGAAGTGTCCCACTGTCTATGTTTTGTAGCCATGCCACAAGAGGCTTCCAAGCTGAACCTGGGGAAGAAGATCAGCATCCCCAGAGATGTGATGCTAGAAGAGCTTTCTCTCCTCACTAACAAAGGATCCAAGATGTTCAAATTACGTCAGCTGAGAGTGGAGAAGTTCATTTATGAGAACAACCCCGATGCCTTCGCTGACAATTCTGTGGTAAGTTGAGGATTAAGACTAAAATGCTGCTCCATACACTCAGGGTAAACAGGAATGGAGTGTGCCCAAGCTCTCTTCTGTTTTAATCTTTGTGGGCAGGGCAGCAAAGAAGTGAAGGAAGAAAACAAAATTACATAAATGCACAAGTTTTATTTTCCTTTGGCAGCGACATTTGTTTCCTCTGGCAAATATTTGGTATCACACAAACAGAAGCATGACAAAATTCAGTACTGAGTGATGAAGGAAGGCTGCATGTTTGGCAGGTGTTGAGACCTCAGGGCAGGGCTAATTGGTTTTGTACCCATTCCATTTCTCCTTTGCATGATGGCAATGATCCATCCAGGTCTGACTTCAGCTCCAGTAGATGAAGTTCTATTTTTAGCCTAGGATACTTTTATGCTTTCCGCTGGACAGAGTCCTCTGCTAATATCTGCAAGTTCCCAAGTGACACCTCTAACCTGACTCTGAAATATTTTCAGTTAATTTGCTAGAAGCCCAGTTTGTTTTCTTCTAAAACACTTTGCTTTCAGATATGATGTATAAATACAGAAATTATTTTTCTTTTCCCTTTCCCCTGCGTTGGTACTGTTATTTAGACTTCTTTCTACAACTTGTTGCAGATGTAAAGTCTTTTAAAGACACCTAAACTTTTACAAATTAAACTCTCTATTCACATGATTATCAGAATTCAGTAAAACAAATAGTAAATGTTTAAGGTTCATATGCATTTTGATGTACCACCTCATCTTCTGATGTTCTTTAAAGTTGGTGTGGTGACATTTTGTCCTTTATGGCATCTATTTTTCAGTTCAAGGAAACTCAAAGAAAGCAAGAGAAGTTAAATTGAAAAAAAAATGTTTTGCCTAACAAAAACACACTATCTTTTAACACTCTGATGTTTTCAAAAGCAGCTATAAGAAAATATCTGTGGTTCACTTGTAAAAATGACAACTTAAAAAGCAAAATGTGGAAAGATGACTAAAAAAAACCAAAACATTACAGCAGTAATATTACAGATGAGAGATGACAGACCAGAGAACCAGAGATATAGCAAGTGTATCTCGTGATGTTAAACTTTGGGCAGTTTCTTCATCTCTTGTGCTTTAGGTAGTTAATTTCTTCAGTGAATTACCCCCTAGAAAGAATGTGAGAATGGATGGTAGGCTGAATTTCCAATGGAAATTCAATGGATGGTATGCTGGACTCCACAGATGAATATCCTAGAGAAATGCATGCTGTTTTTATAAACACTCAGCAATCTCAGAGCTCTTAAAAAATATGAGGGCCAAGTTCATATGTGAGAATCCGCTGCAATGAGGAGTAAGAAAATAATAAATTGTTAGAATAAAAAGGCTAAAGTCCAAAGTCTCAAAAATTTGAGGGTGTCACTAAAGAATGTCCAATCAGGACAATCCAGAACAAATAAATTGTGACAAACTGATGCAAGACTGGACATGCACAGTCACTCCATGACTAACATTACAAATGTTAGTCATGCTGATGACAATTGCTGCTCTTTTGTTAGCTGCTTTTCCTACGTTGTTTATCCATCTGCACCTGACTTTCACTCCACACTCTTTCTGTAATGAATCTCTCTTCTGTAAGAACACATTTGCTCCCAAGATTTTTTAGCATGACTGTTAAGATCCTGTGCAATGAAGTAATGTAGTTGGGGGTTAGGAAATACTCTAAAAAGCCTAGGATTTTCTTTATGGCTTTGCTGTAGGAGAAGCATGGCATGGTCTCCAAAGAGCAACTGGCATTCTGCATAAAATCCTCCATGATTTGCTTACAGGTCTTCTCTCCACATCCATGGTACAGATAACAAAACTCCATTGGTCAGTGCAGGAGGGCTTTGGTCTGCCCTACAGCCCTCACTTGGGGTCAGTTTAACAAGAAAAAACCAGAGTTGTTACTGTTTTCTGGCTGCTCTGTGTGCACACTGGTTGCATCCCCTGCCTTTGTGGGTAACTATTCTCATCAGGAAGGCAGCAGGAGTGAGCAGCTTTGCTGAGAGCAACTCATTAAGAAAAGCTTAAAAAAAAAAGCTTATCGCAGCACCTGAGCCATTGTCTTGGAGAGCTGGGTGCTCTTGAGCAGGTAAAGGCAACAGATCTGTAGCTTGTTCTCTTCCAAACCATCAGGACACCCCCTGACCTTAGCAGCAAATAACTTCCATCAAAAAGCTCTTTTGATTGCAGTATCTGATTAGCTTTCTTTTCTTTTCCTTTCTTGCTCATCTATCTGCTCCAAGGCAGATGAAGAAAAAAAAAAAAATATTAAACAAAAGATAACTGTGTGAGGAAGATAATGGCAGAGTAAAAAGTCCTACTACTACACCCAGTTACTTCCCCCTACCAATCAACTTCCATGTCCTTTGCTCCCCATCCCAAAGAAGTTCTTGTGTCTTTGAGGCTGTGGACAGAGAAGGAATTTAAATCTGGTGGTGTGTTTTCTGCTTTTATACCATAAATTTCTTAACTGTCTCAAAATATTCTCAGGACACACTTAAGAAAGCAGGGCAAGGCAGGTCTGGGATGGAGTATGGATTGTTTAAAAGAAGTTTACCAGCAGGATAAGGTAATATAAAAACACAGAAAGAGAAAGTTTATTAAAAATAAATCCAAACCATATAAGGGGCTCCAGAATAGCCTGTGCTGTAGCCATGAACCTTCCACACAGGGAGGAGATATCTGCAGTCACATGTATTGACCCACCCCTCTGCTTCTCTCCTCCTCCTTTTCCTCCAGCCAAAAATCTACACTGGACAATCAGATCACTCTCCTTACTTGTAGCAGAGGACACATTTATATTGTGTGTACATGAATGTCAGACAGCTCCATGCAAAAGTGAAAAACTGTCACTCTGTCACTGCTGCAGCTCTACCCAACCAGTTAAAGACAAACCCCCAGTAGCTAAGGTCCCAGGCAAAAGACCATTCCCAACACGAGTAAAATGAAATGCACTACCTACTGTGCAACTGTTTTCAATACTGTCTCTTTGCTGCAAATTTAGAGTACAAGGGGAAGGTTTTTGGGAGGGGTGAGTTTGACACCACCTCACTCCAGGCTGTGCCACCCACAGGAACTGTGATTCCCTTCATGTCTCAGAGGATATTTTCAACTTCATTGTGGAGCTGCAAGATATAATTTATTACTGACTAAAGACCATGATGAAATCATATCTTGTATCATCTGGCCAACAAGAGAAGGAGGAAAATCACTACATTTATTTTTTAATGGCAAAACTGAACCATAGGGTAGATTAATGAGTCATCCAAAATCACAGACAGGGTCTCAGTCTTGTATTTCTCCTAAATCCTACTTCACTGTTCAGCAGTTAATAGATCAGCAGTTCACAGACCTTTCCTGCAGAATGCTATATTTGTTTGGCCTCAAACACATTAAGATCATGTGAAACAATATTTCTTATCCCTCCAGGCCCACTCATTATTGCCCTAACTCCTTTCCAGATCCCACCTCTGCTTTTGAACCTCAGTGTAAGACCTTGCTGTCATCAAGTGGAAACTTTCTAACACCTTGCTGCCAGGCATTAAGGGGAAACTGAAAACAAAGTCATAGCTATGTCTTGGATGTTGGCATGACTCTGTCTTTCTTCCAGTAAGAATCCTTAAATGCAGTCCCTCTGCTAGTCAAAACCTGTGGCTTGATTTGGGTTACCTGTAGGAGACCTTCCTTTCCCCTCCTCCTTTTTATGTTTTATTATCAGATCTTAAATTAAAACAATCAGGAAGGTGAAATAACCAATATGTAAATAGACTATTATGAGCAGTAGTACCTCAAAACCCACACTGAGTCACAACCAAAATCCCCACCTTGGTGCTTTCTTGCACTCAACCACAAGTTAAAATAAACGCAGCTTCTAATCATGGCAAGGCTTGTATGTAAACAAACTGAAATGTGTTGGTAATTTCTGCTGGGCTTCAGGTCAAGAGGTCTCTTTTAAGCTGATGCTAACTGTAAAAAAAAATCTAAGAAGTCATAAGAATTGGATTGCTCTTCTGAATAATGGCAGGAGTTGTTCATTACTCTTTTTGGTGCTGGACAAGAACTCAGAGCAGGCAGAAGGAGCAGAAAGAAAATGAAAGTGATTATGTTACAAACCAAAAGTGATGCTTCACAGCAGAGAGCAGCACACAGCCAGCCTGCCTCAGAGATCTTTCATGACGAATAGCAAGGCATGATACAGTGTCTGAAGGGAAACAAGGATGGAGAAACAAAGATGTTATCGTGCAGCTGCTTGGTTTATTACAGGAGCATACACGGACAGCTCCGTATGCCCCTTAATGTACTTGGATGGATGTCAATCTAGATCAGTGGAGGTAAGGTTAAAGGGGAAATGTTAGGAAAATAATTTTTTGTAGGAGTTCTGTTCTGCATGGAATGTTAAACCTCTTGAAGAAACATTAGAGGATAATTGCAAGCTAAGATACAAGTCTCAGGTTATGACCTCAGTGGAGTGAGCCAGGTGAGATTGTAACTTCTCTAGCAAAATGAGCCTTGCTGCACTGGAGCTGGATTGGGGCAGAAGACCTGGGGGTCCCACTATACCCAAAGCTGTGTAAGAGTGAACATGGAGTCCAATGCATTCTTATTCAAGAAGTGACTGGTGTGGAAAAAACATAGTAACAGGAAAAAAAAAAAAAAAAGCCTTTTATTTTCCAAAGCAATTTGTTGGAGCACTGTGAGAAAACTCTGGAACAAAATTCTGAAACACCATTTCTTTCATCCATGAAGAAAATGTGGCAAAGATTATCTAAAATATACAAATAAGATCTATCTAATTTTGGGTAGCATTAGTTAAAAATTCCTGATATTTATGTGGGTAAATTCAGGCACAGAGGCAAAAAATATTTTGCCTAAGATTAAACAGCAAGTCAGAAATGGATCTGGAAATAGAAAGCAGGAGCTCAACCTGATGCGCCTCTTGGGGTAGCAAATTCTAAAAAAAAAAAAAAAAAGTGCAAGATGCTTCAACAGCTTCTTATTTTCATCCTTTTTAAAAAAGTGAGTCATAAGGTTTAAGGCTATGCAATTCCAAATGAAGGACTGAGGCCCACACTTTGATAAGAACAGCAGACACTCTATGAAACTCTCCAAGTGTCTGAATTTTAAATCTCCCATCCCAGCATTAAGGAGCATTTGAGTGGCTGCCACAGAGACAGCACAGTCCAGTAACTTCAGAAGTGTTAGTAACTACATAGGCATCAAACATTTGGGGAGCTCTTTAACAGTGAGGTGGAAATAGAAACACATTTGGTGGCCTCAATCATTTTCTTTAGGGCACAGAAGGAGCTAAAGGGGAGCACACAGTGTCTCTCCTGGGGACTGCCTGCAGTGACGTCAGGGCCTCGAGATGCACAGAGATCTCAGCTCCATTAGTTGGATCATCTTTCATTATCTAGTTTTTATTAGGCACTAGAGAATTCAGAATTTGTCCATCTAAGCACACAGCCTGCAGGAGCAGGCACTTGCTAGCACTAAGGGCTTCAAAGACATGAGCCCTGTTTGTTTAGCCAACCCAGGGGACCCATCATGTGATCTTGCAACAAGTGTTCTCTTATTAGAGTGGATTTAGGGATGCCCAGGGACTGATAATACCCACGACCTCCAACAATGCACAGAAGGAGGGGCTGTGTAATCTGTCCCCAGACCCGGCAGGAGAAGGCTGTCAGCCATCTCAGGTGACATTCCTGGAGCTCTCTCCTGGAACTCCCACCAACAAGGTCAAGCAACACTAACTGAGAAGCTGGTTTTATTATGTGAATGTGCATATGTGTAAGAGTTCCACATGCTGTTAGCAGTGGCCCAAGACATGTACACTCCTCAAGTGTGAGCTCCAAAACTCTAAAACTCCACTCTAAAACTCTGACCAGAGGCATGCTCTAAGTACTGGAGACAAAGCTGTGGCTATGCAACTTTGACTGTGTTGAGACTCCTGCTTGAGGCTGTCATTCCTGAGCTCCACTGCCTTGGAAAATCTTTCAAAAAGATCAATTTCCCTTTGCCTCATGCTAATTTGAACTAAGACAAACAATTGTGGTGGCCAAAACTAAAGAAAATATTTTTGTTCTAGCAGGTGAGTAGACGGGGGTGTTGCATGGAAAACATGTCTTTCCTATCTGAATGGAGTTGCCTACTTTGAGCAGATCAGATGTTTTCTCAGCAGGCCCATGAAGAATCATGAACTAGCTTAAGGCAAATCAAACTAATTTAATTTGCAGCTAAATAAGATTTAGGAGTGGCTTTCCTGATACAGACCTTCTGTTTCAGAGAAACTTCACTCCTACTTAGTGATAATACTGCCATTTAAAATAACAACAGATGACAATGATGCCCCTCCCTAGTCACATCGAATTCTGCTGTGGGCAGAAACAAAACAGCCGATTTTACTGCAGCTCGTGTTATGCTGATACTTGTGACTTTTTTTTTTCTTTTTTTTCTTTTGCAAGAGGCATGTAAGTTAGAACAGGAAAGAAGCAAAAAGCATTTAATTCTCAGAAAGGGCACACAGCATGGGTGAAACCTGAAGGAAAATAGATGCAAATTCTGTTTTGAAAGTAGTGAGCAAATCAGTAGAAGCATTACCGTTGTATATATATTAACATTTTGAAAACAACCTCCTTCTGACCCCTAACCCTCCAAATACCCTTTTTCAGTTTGCCTTTTTACAGCTACATAGCTGCCACGCATAATTGAGCAGATTGCCCTGTTAGCTCCTGTGCACAGCTTAATGCTCACAATCCTCTCCCCTCTCAGTGCTTCCTGACATTCACGGGAACATTATCTCCTCTGTTCCTAAAAAGGGAATTCCCTGCAGCTAGGAGAAGGACAGACAGTCCCTAAAGGCCCTGGGGGCACCAGCTCTGCCACTTCAGCCTGCAGCTGGCTGCCTGCCTGGGTTGCAGCCTGGTGACCTGCTGTGAAACCCTGGACACTGTTGTGGGAGACACAGGGAGCAGAGGGTTAGCTAATTCTGCCTTCAGCCTTGTGGGGTTTTCACTTCTCGACTATTTTTAGCTGACTGAACAGCTGGCCTTGGAAGCCTGTTTACAGCCTGGAAAGCTTCTTTTTGCTAAACTGTGCTAGGTGTAAGAGCCTTGAGAAAGCCTTAACCCTTTGGGAGCCATCTCTGAGCCTGCCTAAGATTAATTTATACAGGTAGAACCAGAGATTCATTCAATGTCATTCACATGTATTTGTTGCATCTCTGTGCATCTAATATAGCCAATCTCCTAGTCCAACAGGAAAGAATATATGTGATAGATAACCCAGTCTGAGAGGAGTCAAGTATTGATGTCATTTATGACACACATGTAAACCATTTTTCTGAACATACTATATCAATTTCTATTCCACACAAGCATTTATTAAAGTTTCTGTGTACAAAGACAGGCTATTGTGCTGAAATGTACACCTCAGGGTCTATAAATCCTGCAGGAATTGTTTGCTCTTTTACTACATACTTCATATTGTGCCTTCTAGCTGGACAAGAGAGAGTGAAAGGTCTGCAAAATAAGACCAATTTAATTTTACCGATGGATAAAACTTTATTTCTTACCCTGTCACTGGTTAGATTTGGTTTGCTAATTCACATACAGCGGCAAACAAAATTCTTCCTTTTTGTCATTTCCTCCTTGTGGTCTCCAGGAAGTATTTTCTGTTTTCCCAGGCTGCTATTTCTTCAGTTTTTCTCAACATGTAAATACTCCTCCCCTAGCAGGCCTTCATATATACAGATAACAGGCAGAAAGTCAGACATCTCCCTAGCTTTTATGTTGTCACAGATACCATGCTGTTCTGGTGGCCTGTGACACTTAATTCCCACATTGTAATTGAGCTGGGGTCATGTTAATTTTGACATGAAAACACGTCCTTTTTCTTGCCCAGCTTGCTTTTCCACAGGTTAGCCAATGTTATCTCTGTTTGGATTTTTACCTGCTCTGGCAAAAGCTAAATTTCCTTTCCCTTCCTCCTCTATTTCATAGCCATCACTGTTGGGGACCCCAATCACATAAAATGACGATGAAGCGTGTGAGCTTCCATTGCCACTTCTGCTGTTCCACAGCTGCTGCTAAACCGAATAAAGGGAGTAACTCACCTGAAGTTCTGCCACTGAGACACAAAACTGGTCAGACCAGAGACACGCAGGAGTTCACAGACCATGTCCTGTAAGAGAGATTCAACCACGCTCTTCTCTCCTCCCCTAGGATCACTTTCAGAAGTTCATCCCACCAGGAGGAGGGCATTATGGGGAAGATGCTCATGGCTATGCCCACGGGCGGATGGTAGGAGGGATGCCAGCTGGGCAGCACGGCTCCAGTACGCAGCAGCATCCCGGGGGCCCTCCCAGGCCTGGGAGCAGAGGAGGCGCTGGGGACGGTGAAGGGGAGCATGCAGGGAAATCCGGGAGCGGTGGAGAAGGAGGCGATGGTACTGACAAAGGCAAGTATCTCTCTGCAAGAACAAGAAACGAAAGCTATTAGACCACAGGCCAAGCCTACCCTTGGGGACAAGCAAATTAATCTAACACCTGGATTCTTCCAAACAAAGTTCCAGGGCAAAGCCTAGAAGAGTTGGACTGCTCTTAGTTTGATGGCTTTGTTTTGTACGAGTCTGTGTTGCTCAACCACTGGCAGGAGGCAGAAATACCTTCCTTGGCTGGACCACAGAAATTACAGGAAACTTATCAGCTGAGCTCCTAAGGCTGATGGAGCAGCAGGCCAGCACAGCTATGCCATGCCAGTGTGGCACTCCTTCCTTTCAAAGGTTTCACTCTGACCACCGACCGGAGAGAGTGGTATTAAGTCTGTAGATCAGTAGTCTGATCTGAGTATCAGACTTGAATATCTGAGCCCTGATTTCAAATCAAAGCTTCTTCCTAAACAAAGAACAGTTTTTGGGTAATCCTCAGAAAGGAACAGCAATATTTCCAAAAGTTATCTGGTAACCACCACTGGGCCACTGAGGCAATATCTTTATGAGTAAAAGTAGTTTTCATTCAGTTTAGTCTTTGCCTGATTTTATCCTCTGTTTAGTTTGGCCAGAAATCTCTAGAAACAAATACCTAGAACAAGAATCAGCAGATGAAATCATAACTTTTACAGTCCCTATAGGATTTTACATAAAAATCAAATTTGCTTGGGAGCCAGTAATTACTGCCTTGAGTAACCAAATGAGTGACTTGTAAAATCCAAATTTTTCATTTACATTCTGTAATAACGAGCATTTTATATAAAAATCAGCTTTTATATTTCCTGTGAAAAAAGAAATCTGTATAGACTCTTATAGTCTTCTTATAGGAGATTTTTCTTCATTGTTATCCTGTGTGCAGGAAGGAGGATTAATATCATCCTATAGCTTTCACTGTAGAGACAGATCCCAGCTGCTTTTATGTTTCAACCCAAGCAATCAGTTTGCTGGTAAACTGCTTAGTTTAAATACGTCACAAAGGAAGAGGGGAGTAGCTGTTTTTATTCTTTTAATGAAAATTAGATTCTTGTAAATGTCTGCAATTCTCTGAAAGCAGGAAACCCCAGGACTTGGTTTGAAATAAGCAAGACAAATAAAGGGGGTGTGATAAAGAAGATAGATTCAGATAGTAGATAGATTCTTTGCCACTTACTTCATAAGGATTTGTTTTCTACACAAAATTAGGCACCATGAAAGCACCAGAATGCCCCTCTCCATTAACCTATTATTCTCACCTGCCCTAATCAAGCTAAGCAGATATCATTGCTCAGGAGTTTTAAGCTTTATNAGGGAAGGGAAGGGAAGGGAAGGGAAGGGAAGGGAAGGGAAGGGAAATGCAGAATTAAATCCCTTGACTAAACTAATTTGCTTAATGGAGCAGTTAGAAGCTAATCTAAAATTTCAAGCAATCGAGTGTCTGACTTTACAACAAAGTGCAGCTCTAGTCGCTGATAGGATTTTAACTTCCAGATAAACTGGTTTCAGTCATTCTGAGGTGATTGAGACAGACCTGTCTCTAACATCCCAGTTCAGAAGGGGAAAAAGATTAATGTCTGTTCATGCAGTCACAAATAAGATGCCATGTCATATCTGCTATGATCTGACAGAAAATAAAGAAAAGTAAATTAAGAAACTATATAGCATCTTTCCTCATATAAAGCTTCCCCCCTGTTAGTGGAAGAGATGATGAGGTGAGGACTTTGGTTCTTTCTATATGAGCAATCAAAAAGAAGAATGAAAAACAAGCTTTCAAATATATGCTTTAATGCAAATTCCTGGATGAGTGGCCTTTAGGTACTAAGTGGCTCTTATGGTACTATCTGTTTTTGTGGATAAGGACAGAAGTGGTGTATGATTGCCTTTTAGAAGCAGAAATCTAACTGCCAAAGCTTGTATTGATGTAGGAGTCACAGAATCTGGAAACAAAGCTGTTGCCTCAAATTCAGTAGCAGACTACACAGAGTGCCATCCAACTAGACTGCTTTACCTTCTTCTGTTTACAGATGGAAAATCAGGAGGCAAAAAAGTCACTATATTTAAAACTTATATTTCCCCTTGGGAACGAGCGATGGGTATCAGCCCTGAGGACAAAAGTCAGCTCTGCACGGACTTACTGTCATACAGCCCCAAAGCTGATTTCCCCCATTACAAGTCTTTTAACCGGTAAGTCTTCTGAGATATCCACTGCAGTTTATTTAGCAAGAGGAAACACAATGATGCTGACCATAGCCCTCCTTGCCTTGTGCACTCTAAGTTTTAGTTGCATGGCATTTTGCTTAGCACAGTCTCCGGTGGCTGAAATGTTTGGAAGACTACAAAGACAAAATACATTAAGAGCTAGAGATTTTAATGCACAGAAAACCTATGCAGTTGGATAAGAGGACTTTAATCCTATTTGCCTTTCTTTCTCTTCCCATTTGACCAGGAGATGTAGCTTGCCACTGTTTATTACTGCAACCCTTTGAAGTTCAAGAGGTCAGGAAAAATATTTATGATCAGCAGCCATATACTTCACAGCACTCCATATACAAATCAGATGTTGCTGCTGTTGCTGATAAGAACTGAAAGTTTTGCAGATATTTCTAGGGCAGCAACAATTTTTTGTTACCCTCTCTATACAATTTTGCCATCCCCCGTCCATAGCCTCAGGATATCAGTACCAAGGACAAACCCACATCCTGCTGATTTCTGCAATAATGCAGCCTCTGCCTGCTACATGTACAGAATACTAACAGGTGTGAAAGGTGTATGGTTAGATGGAGACTGATGCAACAAGGGTGAAGGAAGTGCACAGTAGCGTATGTGTGTGTTTACATAATTTTTTACTACATGGGCAATGGATACATCTGTGTTTTCATGAAAGATTTGTTGGCCAGTCAACCGCAGCAGTAGCAAAATTTAAGAATCTTGATAACTTTGACTATTTATTTTATAAATCCTGTTGTTTACCTGTGCTCTGTTTGCTAACTCCATGTATTCCTCTATGCCAGGACTGCCATGCCTTATGGGGGCTATGAAAAAGCAGCCAAACGGATGACCTTCAAAGTGCCTCAGTTTGATATCTGCCCTTTGCTCCCAGAATCTCTCATGATATATAATCAAAATTTCAGCAAAAGACCCTCCTTCAACAGAACCCCAATACCTTGGATGCCTTCAGGAGACTTCTCAGAGTACCAGACTACAGTCAATGTGCCAATGAGTGGTGAAACAGAAGAGCTGTAAACCCCCGCTGCCGAGACCTTCCCTTTTTTCCTCAGCCCATTCTATTTGCAGGTTGATAGTAAGGAGTGGATAAGTGCAGCTCTAGTTCTGTCAGCTCTTCCTTTCTTTTGCCCGTAGCCAAGCCAGGTCCCTAGCAGGTTGTAAACTTCTTCACTGTATTGTTAATCTAAATCAGACAGTTTGAGGAAAAGGAGCTTTTTATTCACCAGCACGTAAGAGGCCAAGACTAAGGCAATGTTCTTCTGTTTAGCAATGCTACATGCTGCCTGTCAGATTGATAATAAACCTGTTTTGTCATATAGTAACAAAAAAATAAAACACCAAGATGAAAAACAGCTTTTGTGTTTTCTCCTTGAAAAGTGCTGCTGAAAGAATTTGGGGATTAACAATAACAAAAGTTTCAAACTCATGAGACTATTATGCTGGGAAGAAAGATCAGGAACTGATGGAGATGGTCACAAAATTGATATACATCCAGGTGACTTGGAAAAATACTGCCAAAGCGACAGGGAAGAATGATGACTTCGAGAGGAAATTAGAACAACATCAGAGATTAAATAGCAAGTCAGCCTGTCAGCAAAACAAACAGTTTAAAGTATTTCATTGTCACCTAAGATTCCCCAGTTCTCTAGAGAATAAACTAGGTGACAGCTTAAGCAGGTTTTATTTTTTGCTGGTTTGGGGTTTTGTTTGTTTTGTTTTTGTTTTTCTTACAGAGATCATAAAGTTAACACGTTGGGAAGCAAGAGAGGCACACCCAAGTGAGAAGGCTTGCCCATAGTTACAGAGCAAGAAAACAAATGCTCTAATAATGAGAGAGCTAATTTGACACTGACACAGTGCATTACTTATTCAAACACACATCATCAAAGTCTATTCCACTTCTTGCAGCAGTTTCAGCAATGTCACACGAACAGGAAGAAAGGCAGGCACTGTGGAAAACCACCAAAGAGCTTGGAAACCACCACAGGTTTGGAATTCTGTTCTGGTGCCTTAACCTTTCATCCTGTAAGCAGGGCTGAACAGGTTGTTCATGGGGGCAGCTTCCTCTGAAGTACTTTTCATTTAGGAGTTTTTCCTTCTCATCTAGAAATTCATGTATTGGATTTTTATTCTTTTGGGATAGTTACGTGGCTGGCTTTATTACACACCTCAATAAGGCTACTGACAGGACTACTGTGAGATTTCTTTAAAATTCTGCTAATAATAACAACAAGCTGCAAAAGTAATTAATGAGTAGTTTCCTAACCTTTCTGTTGCAATGGCTAAAGAACTTTAATGATATATTCTATTAAATTATTAAGAAGTATCCATAACTCAGTTCTGTGACTAAATTTAAAAATATTAATGTGCTACTTTGATCTGATGAACAGTTCAACAAAATTGAAACAGCCCTGTTTGAGCTCTGTTTGGAGATAAGATTGCTGTTTTCCAATATTTTAAATCCATCTATTTTAAATTGCATTGTAGTTAAGAAGGATGGATTTCTTTTCCAGTTCAAAAGTACTTTTATGCAAGAATCCAGTCTACAATGATAAGGCCAGAAATTCAGAAAGTCAGAGAAAACAGGTGACATTAAGCAAAATATTCTCCCACTAAACAAGGCGTTTATTGCCTTCCCTTTTCTGACGCAGATTTTTATAGCCTACTGCAACATAGAGTTAGGTGTTTCTGTTAAAAAAGTGAAATACACTATGCTTTCATGGTAAATATGTCAGGAACAGCAGAAATAAGATCATTTGGTAGCTGTATGCCATGATCTATTTTCAGTAGCAGGTATTCCAGGTCATGGGATGTCAAGGAGCAGAGAAGCTGCTCTGAGGAGGGGCTGCCCCAGACAGTCCCAGCACAGGTCCCAGGAGATGAGAGTGCAGCAATTACAATTACAACTATCAACAATTACCTCTACAAACATCACCTCTACAACACTGCTCGCCCAAAGGACCCCAGGACTGGGTGTGAGCTTAAAGAGATTTCTGGGCCTTACGCGGGGTGAAGGTCCCAGGTGAGGTTAGTCAGGTCAAGGAAGGGCTGCACACAGGACAACAACAGCAGTGTTTGGGGATTCCAGCAGTCACAACAACCACTTGAGTTCTACTGTATCAGAAAAAAAAAAAAAACCTGAGTAAAATAGGTCCTTAAACATGCAGAGACAGGTAAGGAATACAAGCAGAAATAGCACAGTGCTCTCTGGTGGTGTAGTCTCAAAGCTCGCAGGTACACGGAAAGCAGCGTGATCCTGCAGGTAGCTAAAGGGCTGGGCATGTACCCAGAGCTCTCTCTGCTTCATCATCTACTGTGGGACAAGGGGTTTGTCAACACACTCCATTAACCCAACCCTAAATGAGGACAGCACTTGCAGTGCCCTTGGAATTAGTACTGTATCACTGCAAATTATTAATAATATTGCTATAACTCATGGCTAAGATGTTTCATCAGTTTTGGTACATTTGCTAAATAAAGCACACAGCTCCCTTTTCGCCAGTGCACTTTCAATCTGAAATCCTGTCAAGCAGGATTTACGTCCTTTTGTTTCCAGTACAAAATGAGAAATACAACACGACATGTTGTAGAACGATTCAGACAACTATTGTCTTGTTGTTTACACAGCCTAAATTACATGCTAGTTTAGTCATTATGCAAAGTAACATTACCAGTGAGAGAAAAATCACTGATCTAAATTCTGTCTCAAAAAATATTTTGAGTAAGGCTTTCAGCTACTGTTAATCAGGGCAGAAGTTTGTCCATAATGATCAAATATTTACAAGGAAGTAAGAAACAGCTCCTGCTCTCTGTTTTCCTTGGGCTGTGATGTAGACTCAGGGGAATGGCCTATGTCAGAGAATTGTTTATATTGGGAATTAGAGGATTTTATTAGATTTAATTAAAGTGGGTTTTCTCCCACATAGTAGAAGCTACAGAATGGAAAGTCAGTCATCTGCTTTTAAGCAGGATCATCATAGTTAGAAATAAAAAAGAACAAATTATTGAGCTCATCCTCTTGAAAAGGCTAGAGTTCCCTTATGTGGGATATACTGGATATTAAGCTTATACTCCAAGGAACAGCAGCTAAAAATTCATTTAATAGGGAGGGGCTGACCCTTGAAAAACGGATTGCATAGAATGTTGTGACATTTAAATCTTTAATTCAAAAGAAAATGCTCTCACATTTTTAGTAATTTATCATGTAATGTCTAGGAATATTATTTTACAGTTTTCAAGCTTGAAAATGTTTCTGTCGTGAAGACAAATCCTATAATAAAGAATCCCAGCCATGCTAAAAATGCATTAAAAAATAGTGCCCACATTTTAATGTAAAAGAAAAGTATTTTAAAAAAATCTCAGCAATATTATCCAGAAATATGGTCTCAGATGTATTAAAACTTTGCCTGAAGTTATAGCTGATGGCATAAATATTTGGCAGGTAGTAGCACAGTTAGCATGCTTCTCTGTGTGCAGAAAATGCAGAAAACCTTCAATTTGACTGCACTGTATTCCCTAATCAAAGGGAACAGGTTGACAGATCAATCATTGACAGATCATGTAGAGGAGATGGCTTTGTCATCAGACTTACTGTCTCTGAAATAAAATCTTGAAGAGTTTCAGGCTGTTAAAAGAATATGTGCTTTGCCTTTCTGCCTTTTTTTTTTTCTTTTTAGATCATCAATCATCCTGTGAATATATAAAATATATTCACTTTTCTTATTACAAGATGGCAGGCACCCCACAGCCTAGAGCCTGAATATGGGATTTCTGTTAGGGAGCAGAGGTGACCATCCCTCTATGGGAAGCACAATCTTGGGGCACAAGGCTTCAACATTCACTCCACTGAGGGGTTTTTTTCCTAATTAACTTGTGTGCAAGTATGTGTTCTCTTGCAGAGAGCTGCTACAGGTGTGATCTTGTGGAAAACGTCCTACTGCCTCAGCACATGAAGACATTGATATTGCAACCTCATCTATGGCCAAATTGCAGGCTAGAAATTAGTTTAGTTAGAAACTAGTTAAGTTAGTTTAGACTGTTCTGTCTTGCAGGTGTGCATGGTCAGGGCCACAGGTAACCAAGAGCCTGCAGGCTGACACAGCCTGAGGGGTTTTGTGGAACTCTGTGAGTTCACAAAATTCTGTGAATTGAGAGTATGTGGAATTTGAAACATTATGAATTACATTAATTATAATCATATATTTACTAGTAAAAGTCTCTTCGGGTAATGTAATTAATTAGCAGTGCCTTTATGTTCTTGCTCTCCATGTATTTAACACACAGTGTTATCTCTCTGATAATCTGCTTCTGCTTGCAGTACAACTTACATGAAGCTTTAAGGAGTGCAAGTACTTGCTCAGATATATTTTGTGATATTTAACACATGCAGTAAAGAGAAGAGAACTACATAAACAACCCTGAAGCAGTGCTTCTGAAATGCAACCTAAACTTCAGCCAGCTTAATAAACAAATTCTCAAATATAAACTCTTACTTTGATTTTCAATTATATTTTTAAGAAACATTGTTTGCATCAAAACTTTTAATGCATATCGTCCAACTGTTTTTAACAAAACCTGCAGGGTTCTTTTTTGTGCGTTTATTTTGATCTTTTGATTAACAATTAAAGAAACACAAAATGTTTTGTATAAAGAGTGTTTTTCATTCAAGCAAAACATCATCTGAAATAATTTCAGAGAGAACTGATTCAAATAAATTTGCAGGCAAGGGACCACTACCCTTAAAAAAATTGGAACAGAAGAAGTTAGGTATAGCTCAAGCCAGAATGATAACAAACATTTGCCTTTCAAAAATCCAGAATGAACGAATAAATGCATAAGATGAGATCAATTTATGGTTTTAAGTTCTTCAGGTGCCAAATCAAAATAATTGTTCTTCCTGGTTCTTGTAGCAAGGCTTACTGGGAACAAATATTTTCTGGAAATTCAGACAGAGACCGTGCAATTGTCCTACAGAAGACTGACAAAGGTCTCCACACTTCCCAGGCTCAGACATTGTTCTTTTATTCCAGGTTCCTGCACTTGCAGCTAGGGAGAAGAAAAGCATACAAGGAGGACACAAAGAGCAGTGAAAAATCTGGCCACTAAGCAATGCTGCATTCGTGCTCCAAAACATCCCTCTCCACAGAAGGGTAAATAAGGACTCTGTGGACTTCTTACTGGGGGAAGTTCCTGCTTTAAGCAACAATCCCATCATACACCATTCACTGCGGGGAAAACAAAGTGGTCCCTGGAAGGAGGGACAAACAAATGAGAAACTTTCTGCTGGCCTGCCTAAGGACACCCCATGGGCCCTGTGGCACCGGACCTCCCCTGCTCACAGATGCTATACAAATTCAATTACACCGAGGAGTGCTGCAGCCAAACCCCACAGTGCCTGGCTCAGACAGGCAATTAGTTCCATATTCTGTTACAAAAACAGCCATACTTTCATGGGCCTGCAGCTAGCACATATTCAGGGCTTCATTACATCTACTCTCTCTAAATGTTTCTCTTAATTATCTTTGGTCCCTAAGAGAGGCTTGAGGCCTTCCTCGTTTGCTCTTTTTCCACTATGGTTGGTTTGATTCCCAAAGCAAGAGGCTGAAATGGAAGACACAAGTAAACAAATGTTCTTCCAAATGCACAAACTTTTTCTTTTTTTTAATTTTTTTTTTTAAGTGGCGTTAGAAATGCCATATTTAACAGCAGCAGCAGGAACACTATTGCAGGTGCATATTCACAGACTCTATTGTTTGTTTGCTCTAGGCAAAACAAACAACAGCCCCAGTCCCTCAGGCACACTTTGTGCATCTGGTACAACACTAACAGGATACCTGAATTATCAGAAGCTGGAAATTCTGGCACACATCTTTTAGATACAGAACACTATGCATCAACTCACTTCTCTTATGGAAAAACAGGCTCAACGATTAAATAAAAAGAACTTCCTGTACAGTTACAGAGGCTGTGGCACTTCTCTAAGAACTGTTTGTCACAAAAGCTGTATCTCTCAGATGCTGGGAACACAGGAAATAAAAGAGCAGAAAAGAATATGCACTAACGCTCATATCTTCATGTTTCAGTCTGAGTAATTCATATTGTTGTTTATCCAGGTATCACTGACTCCCTGGTCATAGAAATGTTGGTCACCACAGTTTTCCTCAGATTCCCTCCATGTGCACGATCCTGAATCCATAGGGAAGCAGCCATCTATTTCAGTGGGCTTGCAAAGTGCTTCTCGGGTGTCACTGTCACAGCGGAGTCAATGACATCAGCCTGCACCGTGACAGGAGAATCACAGACCGCAATGTGCAGGGAATGCGGGTTTTACTGCCATTTCACACGCTGTCTAGCATTCAGAAAATCACACTAAAATGTTCTAAGAGATCTTTTCCCGTCATCCTGAGATGGTCTAATTCACACCTGAAGTAGGCACGGGCGTTGAACACGGCTCGGCTCCAACCTGTCAAGCTAACTCAGCTCACATGAACTACGAGCAAACTTTGGCTAGACTTGAACGCGTCTGGTTCCTCCAGCCGCGTTTCGCAGCTACCACTGCC
>VWZN01004530.1:93612-106563 GCA_013396955.1 Regulus satrapa | reverse complement strand
TTTTTTTTGTTGTTGTTGTTACTGATCTAAACAAGGAAGGATGCCAAAAAGAAATTTCGTTAAATTGCAGTCAGCTGTTTAGCAGACTGAACTGCATAAATGTTTTTCAAGAATAGCATTGTCAGTAACTTCTGATTCTTTGATAAGACAGAAAAGATGCATTTAGATTTAAAAAAGAATCCCTTTGTGTAATGTTTTTGAGACTGTGAAAAATCCTTTTAGCTTCAGAGTCAGAGTTGTCATGAGACAGGAAAAATTATAGAAATGTTCATAATTTATGCCTGTAAGTATAACTAATAGGATTTTATGGAAAGGTTTAATACCTGATTAAGGTTACATTGGGGAGGAAGTGGTAATATTTTTTTGATAAAACTGGTCCTAGAGTTAAATCAGGTCACTTTTGTTATAAATACCCACTTTGGCTTCTAGTGTTATCTTTTGGTGTGGGATAAAGATCAAAGAGCTGATTTTCATGTGCCTATTTTTAAGGAGAGCTCCAGGTTGAGGGCCTGCCTGCCCAGCAGAGCTGCTGGTGCTGCGTGGGGATGTTCTGCATTGCCAGTCTGCTCTGCCAAATTACTTTGGTGTAGAAGGAGGTGATGGCAGTGCTTTCTGTCTGGTGTGAATGCCACAGTGAGATGCAGCTGCTTGTTTTGGACTGCACACTGGTGCTACAAACTGAAAAACAGTTAGAAAATACCTTGCCCCCTACTTCCCCAAATTATGATCTGATATCTGTCCTCCCACATGATGACTAGAGGCAATAAATAGAATTTTAGCACGTACATTAGTGTTTAAATTTTTCTTCCTCTGCCCACTCCCATTATTTAGGTGTGTAGTCATGCAGTTTTAATTCTACCAACATTCTTTGTTCTTGAAAAAAAAATAAATATCCAAACTGCTACTGAATATAGAGGAAAATGGTGTCAAATAAAACAAAGGATCTTCATTTCTCCCCCTTTTTATGATTATCAACCAGTTTGGTTTGTGTGGGTTTTAAAATATGTTTATTTTTTCTTTGTCAGGGTGGGGAGAAGTTACCTTGGCTGCTTACCAAAGGAATTTTCCATTGACTGATAATATTACCACATAAATGGGAAGCAGTGATCATGATTTTGAATCCGTTTAGAGCTACTGAAGGCCAGCTCTGGGCTGCTCTAAAGAGGTTGTAGAAAAGTTATTGATGCTGGTAAACCCTCAGTCTCTTCTAGTGAAGGCCAGCATTTTTGTGTTATTATCCATGGGTGCCCTAACTTGGGACAGCATGAGAACTCTAGTGCTGTCCTTTACAGTGCTGTCCTTAACTCTTCCTCTCATAAGCTGTTTACCTCCTCAGAAGGAATGGAAAAAGTACCACAATGTAGTCCTTGAACAAAAAGTGTGTTTGCAAGAGTAGCTGGTATGTAGGTCTTTCTTTGTGGCTTTCCAATCAGCTTTCATAAAGGATTTAATTATTGATCTGATAAAAACATAATAATACTAATGGAACACGACATCGATCAGTCTAGACGAAGCCAATCGCTTGAGTTCTGGCTTTTGAAACATGGACACGTGGAACTTCTTGTATTAGTCAGAACTTCCCAAAAAAGCTAATGATCAAACAGGTGTTCGTGTTTGGTTTTTTTTTTTTCCCTCCTCTTTGGGTTTTACAAAAGAAATGGCACACCTGGAAAGTTTAATTACTTAGTAGTTCCTTCAAGTGTTCAGCACTATTTGCAGGGTATAATTATCCAGCTGACTTTAGAGAGGGAAAACAATGTTCTTCTATCTCAAAGGCATTCGCTTAAATGTCTTGGTTTCTGAATTTGGGAGGGGAAGCATCTGTGTGTGTTTGTCTGTCCTCTGCATGAAATGATGCATTAAGCTTACCTGGACTTAATGTCACAACTTATCCCATGGGTGGATTGAGATCTTTGAAATCGTGGTTTTGAAAATTGAAAGTTATGTGGGAAATAGGAAAGGTATAAAACTGTTAAAAGGCTGTGTGAAAGCAAATCTCAGAATGAGACAGTGCCAGAAAGTAAAAGATAAGAAGAACAAGGAATAATAGGGCTATGGACAGTAGGCCTTGGGAAAATGTTAAGCAAGATAGTAGAAATATGTAAGTTTAATAATGAACCTTTATTCATTGTTTTAAGCTATTACAAGTAAGCATTATTTAGAACAGAGAGTACTTAAAGGTTTGCTGATTTGCTCAAGCAGATGTCTGTAAGCTTTTGGTATTATTCTATTGGCTAGACAGCTTTTAAAAGACCTTGTGACCAGGAAAATTTTGTCTCCTGTGTGATGGCATAAACTTGAGGCTGATGCTAAAATAGAAGTTCATGAAATGCCACTAGCAGTCCCATCCTGTGCTTGTTGTAAGTAGTCATCTAAACATAAGAGTTCCGACAAAGTTGAAGTAGGAAAATTATCATTGCTAAAAATCCATTTGGCATTTTTATAAAGAAACCTGTGCTGGAGGAAGTACTTCATGTATTCTCAGGGCAGAATTGTTTTGGACATTCTTTAAAAGGGTCATTAGAGAGTTTTTTCCTCTCTTGTGCTAAGATTTTTTTAAACACATACTGGTGCTGCCAAAATTGTTTGGAATTTAGACTAGGATAATGTAGAGCAGGATTTGTCTCCTTTTTAATGATGTCAGTTCTGATTCCACAACTAGAGTGGCCTCTTTCTTGCAGACAAGTTTCTACCAAGGAGGGAATTTCAGTGGAATCCATGACTGAAATTGCAGACACACTTACAGCTGGAATCAGTCCTGCTTTCTTAGGTTGTTTAAATTTCAGCCTTGTGAGCCTTTTATTCCCACTGAATGCGTAACAGGAAGATGTGTTTACTGCTACCTTCGGATTTCGGGATGCAGCCAGGATCAACCAGCACTGAAAGCTTTGTGTTATCAATGACATAAGTTTTGTATGCTACTTGATTGCATGTTTAGTTATGTTTTAATTAAAAATATAACTCTGCCTAGTAGATAATCAAATAGCATTTCTAGGCAAAGTATTAGAATGCATGTTTAAAATTGTGTAAATTTGCAAGATGTAATAAAAAAACCCAACAATATCTATTACATGGGTAATTGGGAGATAAATTGATGTATATTGCATCTTTACACTTTATGCAATTCCTGCCTCTATATATATATATATATAAAACTTTATACATAAATTGATGTATATTGAATCTTTACACTTTATGCAATTCCTGCCTCTCTCTCTCTATATATAAAACTTTATACAAGTCCAGTGACCTCACTTGCTTACTCAGCTCTTCTGTATTTTTTGCAGTTATGAGAATTAAACTACAAAGGAAAATTCAGAAGAACTTGAGGCAGGTGTTTTGATTTCAGACATTTGTGAACCTTAATACCGAATTGCCAAGCTGTTCATCTCTCAAAGGGGAAGTAAATATAAAGGAGAGGAGGTTGGTGGACTGGTAAATACTTAAGAAAGGAGGATGCACAGTTTATTTTGCTTCAATAATGTCTTTATGTTTAGTTTATCCATTGAAATAAGAACTGTTGGTGGAATAGTACCATGGAAAAGATGACAGCAGTTTAAATTTTAGAGGAATGAGAACCGGGCCACTACTGCATTAGTTTCCACTCAATACTTATTCCATCAGCATCCATTCCAGCCTTCCCTGTCCAATTGTTGTAGCTGTATACCCAGACATGGTAATGTATGAGTTGTAGTCAGGGTCAGCTGCTTTATATGGCACCACTCCCTTGCTGCCTGTGAGGCCTCCTCTGAAAAGCAAGGGTTCAAGATCCATTTCTTGTCTTTGCTACATAAGCAGGCAGAATTCTTTTTACTGTTGAAAATTCAAATTTATCATGGTGAACTCAGTTCTGGACATGTTTTTCTTTTTTGCTTTTCTTTTTTACCGGAATTCTGTTTTGAGTTTTTCAATCCAGATATTTCAACAAAATTAACTTTGGCATCATATCATAAGTAGCCAGAATAGATGGGCTCAGAGGCTTGGCTTGTCAGAAGATGTTAGGATAGAACTTGGAATAAAATCTGGGTGTTCTGGCTGTTCCAGTGCTGTCACATCCCCGGTTCAGTGAGAAGAGGAACCAGATCTTGGTCTGTCCTCTTCTTACAACTAGAAATAGTTCTAAAAGCTGTTACGTTCTCCTGGGGTAGAAATTCTTGGAGGATACGTGAAGTAGCATAATGAAACATTACAATTAATTATTTTGCATTAGCAAATGATTTTGCTAATGTAACTTGTATGCATATCTATATACAAGAGACAAAAATTAGATTTAATTACAAAGATCACCTTCACATAACAGGCTTTCTCTGGACAGTAATCAGCAGTAATTATTTCTTGTTCTGGGCCCTGACCATATAGACAGTATGCAACTGAGCTTGCAGCTAAAACTGAGCATAAACAAGCGTGAATACAGACAGTACTAACTGTTCAAATTATGTTAGAGCATTATTAAACTAAAGATGTGTTTGTACTGAATTCCAGTGTGGTTGTGAATAGAGCAGATGTGTTGTATTCACTATCATGTAGCAGGCAGTGAAGTAAATAGGAGAGAGTTCTTACTTCTTTCCAGCTTTAAAGGTAATATTAGGAGCCTGCAGCAGTGTGATTTCTTTTCTCTCAATAGCCATATGTGACAATCATGTCACGTATAGGAGGCAGCAGTGCAAAGTGTGCAAGGTGATGGGCCTCTTATCATGCAGATTTTCCTAAACACAGTAAGTTCTTGAACTCTGAGTTGACATGATTGCTAAGGGAACTAGTAATCAATCTACTTCATGTAAAAGGAAAATCAAACAGTGTTTAATATCTGTTCAAAAATACACTGAATGCCAGCCCACTTCAAATTGGCCAGTAAAACACGATCTCATCAGTGGTTTAGTTGTGATTAGTTACTAATGTTAGTGTTCAAGGTTAATATAATTTGTGACATTTTTATTACCTTCCAAACATTAATCATTTAGTGTGCTGATAGCAAAAAAGCAAATAAGCAAACAAACAAAATCCTCCTCCAAAATGCCACCAGTTGAAGCCTGAATATTTGTGAATTTGTAAATTACTTTATCTCATCAGAAAAATATGTGATAAGATATAAATTAGTGACTGACCAGTTTAAATGTAAATTTTCTTTTGTTATAATGGCTGAGGTTTCACTGAGTATATATAGTTAATTCACTAGTGGTTTATACTAACTTGTTTTGCTTCTCAGGGTAATTGGACTAGAAATGCATTAGTCAATTAATGCAGTTCAGCTGGTGGCCAGTATCTTGTTAAGTCATGATAAGTCAGTGTTTTACCCTTTTCCTTCTGAGGGGGATCAAGCAGGCATGTCTGCAATGGTGTTTTTTCCCCTTCAAAAGCATTAGTATTTGCTCTTTTAATTAAATAAAGTCAGCTACTCCCCAGCAGCAAAGCATTCATTTACTACATTAATCTACACAGATAGTATTTTTTTTCTTTTAATATTAAACTAGTTAGATTTTGCTCTGCTATTTTATTGTCATAAAATTATACAATGTGTCAGATCAATTTTGGATAATCTTAGGGGAACTGATTAATTTTGTAGATACTTTTACGTTCAAACTGTTTTTACTCATTTACAATTGTATTGCACTCTTTTAATTTGGTCTCTGATATTTTGGGGAAGATTAAACTTCAATGAAGGGAAGGGCTAGAAGGCTCTGAGTATACACGTGTACATGAAAGATAATGCACGGTTTTTCAGTTTTCTGTAATCATTGTATTATTCTTGTGAAAAGGAAATAACTTGGGTGCATGGTGGATAACTACAATACACTTGAGAAAACACAGGTATTACTTATCTTTAACTCATACATTTAAAACTTTTTGCTTCCTGTTCTTTGTTGCGATTTTAAAGTAATATCAAACATTTACATCTTAAACTGCCACATACACATGTACTATAATAAGGGTATTGTGCAGCTTAGTTTTGGGCACGGACAGCAAGTTAATCACGTTTTTTAAAAGCAATGGTACAACAATGTAGGGATGTACAGAAAGGTTGCTGGGTTTGCGTGCTGTGCTATCAACACTGTGAGAGCCATCGTGTCTGCAGATCATTTGTGTCAGCTTAATCCTGTTTTTTTGTTTTTTTTTTTTTTAATCTGAACTCCCTTGTTCAGTGTATATGCATGAATTTTGTTCGCCAAGTACTGCCTGTGAGTGTGTGTCCCATCCAGCCCAGCTCCATCTGCCCGGCTGGGCTAGAGACACATCTCATCATTGACAGCGAAGCGACGCTAATACCCTGCAAACGATCCGGTAATTGCTCTCCCCTTGCTGCTGCGATTGCTCAGCGGATCGCGGAGCGCCGGTTCTGCGCCTGTCTCAGCGCGGCTCTCCGCTGCTGGCGCTGCTCTGGGGATGCCCCCTCAGGGGGAAGTGCCCCTTCCTTCTGCGGGGCCGTGTCCTGCCTTTTCCATGGGGCTGCAGGGCTGGGGCGGCGCTGGAGCTCCGCTGCCCGCTGAGCTGCCCTCCCCGCCGTGTGCTCCTGGCAGCCACCGAGCCAGGGCTCTGTAATGGGGCTGGGACAGGCAGCTCGGTTTTGTACCACGGACTGCAAGTACGAACTGTGAAAACGTCCTTAAAATGTTAGCAGAAGAGGAGTGTGAGTGAGCAGCAGTTTGCAGAAGGAGGAAATAAACCGCAAAACTGACTGGGGTAGGTTATTGATTAGGTTGGATCCTGATTACATGCATCTTTGGAGTGGTCAAGGGAAAAAAACAAGGGAAGTGATGGAAGCTATCTCAGTTCGACTAGCTGCCCTTTGAGATGCTGGAACGCTTGAAAATGTAAAGAGGGTGGGTAAAGAGAGGAAAGGTCTATAATTTCCTGTCCTCTATCTTCCACATTTTGAACAAATTCTTGCAGAAAGTATAAGCCTCGGGGAGACAACAGGAACGTGAGGCACAAGCACGATGAATTTAGGTAGAGTAAGTAGTCACGCCAGTCTAATTCTCTTCTGTACCATGACCTTAAGGCCAGTGAATTGACAAGTAAAGTGTGACCGTGAGTATTTTTCGTTACTGAGTTCTTTGGCAGTGTTTCTTGCTATAATACTGCAAACAAGGGAAGAAATGTGACCTGAAAGAAACTCTTGTAGAGTAGGAGCAAGACTTGGTGGATGACTGTGCCTAGTAGGTGGTTACTAATGATCGTCTGTCAGAGTGAAATGGTTGTATTGAATGTGGATCCGCCACGGTCTGTTGGGTCTGTACTCATTCTGCTTCATTTCAATCTTCTTGTTAATGACCTTGATGATAGAATAGAGTGTGCTTACAAAATTGATTCACTAAAAATGCCCCTAGAACTTGGAGGGAATATATATATACACACACATAGGACACAAGTTTATGAGCACAAAATTATTTTAAGAAAATTAAGAAAGTCTTTGGAGATAAATAGGGACATATTGAAGTTCTACACTTAACAGAAATCATGAATACACAATTAGACTGTAGGAAACAAGTAATTAGATGATAATTCTCCAGAATTCCTGATGTGAAAGGGCAAATGTTCTGCCAGGAGGGATAAAAAAAAAACAGAAAAATATTTTTTTCTTTTTTGTTTATCCATGAGTAAGTGCTGTGTTGAAGTGTTGCATCTCACTAGGGAAAATGCCCTCAGGAAGTAAAGCTCACCTGAGCAGAGTTTTGGAGAAGAGTAATCAAATAATTTGAGGTTTAGAAAATGAGGCCTAATTGGAAATCATGAAATAATTTGAACTGGGGAGAGGAGTGAGTGTGCAAATGCCAAAAAGAGAACCAGAGGGCATAATGTTGTGTGTATGTGGTAGGCAATCTCAGGAAGGTAGGACGTTGTTTAATATAAAGCCATCCATGAGAAAAAGGGAGAGATGTTGCAAAAAACTTAGATTAGGTCTCATCACAAAGAAAGGACTGGCTGCTGAGATAGCTGACTGTTCTTTCTCCTAAAGAATTTTATTTAGCTGCTTTTTGAACAACATTATTTTAAGATCGATGAACAGTACATACAGAGTTTTTGAAGTGTTTCTGAGTAAAAAATTGTACATGGAGACAATTTACCCTGAGACAGTTTCCCCTTGACAAAATGGTGATGCAGTCAGTCTTCATATTGCTTGTCCTTTGAGTTGTAACATCCTCTAACTCGGCACTACACAAATAAGAGTTGTACCACACAACATTTTCAGCTCTTTTTTCCTTTTTGGGGGCTCTTAACAAGCCTGTCAGTAGTTAACTTTTATTTCTTTCTCATTTGCCTAATGACTTCAGTTGTTTCTCCAGCACTCTGGGTGCTGGATGTATTATTAGCATGTGGAAACAAGGAATGTACAGTTGCCAGTTGTTTTGTTTATGAAATCTTTCCCAATTTTCGTTGTCTATTTCTCCACTAAGAAATGAATTCAAGCTTCAGTTACCTGGGGGTGTAACACTCGTTGTTAGTGTACTTCCAGTCTCTATTTGCATTGTTATACCCTAGAATACGTGTCTTTAATCATCGCGGTTGGAAATTACCTTACTTAGCATTTTTAGTTTCTGTTTGCTCAGAGAGATTTTGTGAGTCAAAGCCAACAGCCTGTGTACAGCTGTAGCCAGCCAAACCTGAATTTTGCACCTGAGAATGGAATTTGTCACAGCTCCAGGCACTTTTTAATGGAGCTTTTTGTTTAAGTAAATGTGAAGGAAATTCCATCATTTCAGTATTCCTTCTCTCTAATAACTTATTAAGAGCTGCTTTCAATTTATGTTTCTGCCTAATATTTCCCGTCCTTTCTCCCGCGGGCAGTCTTTAAACACAGGGCAGATGTCTGATATGGAAGCATTAGGAGTCCAGCATCCTGAAAGGAGACACGGGAGCTTTTAAGAGGTGGAGGTTTTTGCATATTACAGAAAGGATCAGGGGGATTTGAAAAGAATTATTTTGGTGTGGAGAGATAATTTGAACTCCTCTCTCTCTTCTCTGCTACTACTATTTTTCTTCTCTATTACATAGAGAATTTGGGCTAAATGCTGTAAATTCTGTTATTTTCCCTGCATCCTAGCTTGCTTTCCTTGCTTTCCTAGATGGATGTTTGTGTTCATATTATCTGCAAGAGAAGTTATCATTAACATTATTTAAATAATTAAGATCACTTAAATATTGATAATTAACTTTCAAATTTCCAGACAAGTCTATGTGGAAAACTCACAGTTTGGTGCTTTTTCAAGCTCTGGCCCTATTTTTATGGTACTATTTTTAACCACTGGAGCCAGAAATTCTTGCTTTAAAGTAGAAAACGTGGAGTTAGCTGTATCAATCTCGTAGGTGATATAGATACTAGGAACAAACAAGAGGACCCTTGCTGTAGTGGAATACCAAGTTAGACAGTTATTATCCATGAATACTCGGTGATAAAACAATCTTTGAAAAAATATGCCCCAAATGCTAAGTTTCAGAGAGAATGCCATTAGCATCTGCCACTGCAACTGGAGGGTAAGACTGCTGTGTAGGAGGAATGTATAATAAAGATGCTGTAGTGTAGAACTTGCAGGATGTTGCAGCCTCATCAAGCAGCTCTAAGTACTGGGTGTAGGAGGCCAAACCAGCCTTTGGTGTGATTCAAATGATGCACTTAAGAAGGCCTGGGCTTTGGGAGCGCTGTGATGCTGCTGAGCTGGGAGCTGAGCTCACGCCAGCGCCCGAGGTTAGGACACTGGAGCTGCTTTTTCCTTGCATGACTGGAATGAAATTTATGGCAGCAGTCGGCTGCTCCTCGATGGATAATTTCATGTTGTGTCTTACCTATTGTTTGTGAAAGCCATAGGTAGACCAGAAAACTCATAGCTTTATTTTTTTCTTAGACCTGGAATGTACATGCCTTAAATAATTTAGGTTTCTGGAACTGGAGTTCCTTGTTTAGCTGCCTTTGCAAATCTACTGAGGAAGCACAGACCTGTCTTACTGTTTATGCTGTATCATGTTGTACTTTCTGTGCTTATTATGACGAAGATAATTAACTTTGGAACAACAAAAAATACTTTTGCTTTGCTTTATTTAGTAGAAGAAGAATGCTGCTCATTGTGGAATGCTGAATTAGGCTATAGGATGTCGTAGTACCTAGTATTTGTCTGTTTCTTTGTAGAATAACACTAAAAACCATAATAGAATCTTTATTTATAAGCATGAAGTGTGGTGTTATGAAGAGTCTGTTAGCAGAATTACAATCCAAACTTGAAATTTAGTGAGATGGCTGATGCCCCTTTCACTGTAAAATGGATTTTAAATTATCTTGTTGCAACAGAAGTGAACAAAGTTAACTAAAAGTACACTGAATTTATTTAAGTTACGAAATGTGGATAAAAATCGAGTGTTTCATACATAAAGTTCAGAAGTTATTTTTATCATTATTTCACTGTGCAAGACAGAACTGATCTACAATTTTACTTATTAAGTCTTGCTTATTCAGCACTGTTAGTGGAATAGCTGTGTTGGATGGTAATATATGTAAATATGTTGGTTTAATTTAATAGTTCTAGGGGAAGGCAACAGGAAGGCAACACAATAGTCTGGATAAGCAATAGCACTGCAAACATATCCCAGACAATAGCTGATCTGTCAGCTGTGAAGAGCTGACTTCCAGGCTCTGATGGAGGCTGCACAGGCGTCTCTCTGAGGGTGGGAGCCCAGTGATCCAAAAGACACCAAAAGGATGGATAACAATCAAACAGGGGATTATTTTTAAAATATGACATTTTGAACTGATTGAAACTACTTTTATTTAGGGAAAAGTGTACTTCAATTCCACATTTATTGTTATCAATAATTAAAATAGTCTGTTTTGAATATAAATTAAAATCCCACTATGTGCTTGTCACTAAAATTTTAGCTGAATGAAAATGAAAATTTTAGCTGAATTGAAACTAGCCCTAATGAACTGGCAACCTAGCTTTTGACAATAAATGGAGTTCTTAAATTATAGTGTAATATAACTGTTTTGATTGTTCCACATACTTTCTCACCTTAGAATGAAATATATAAAAGCAAAAACATTTCCTGTTTTAAATAATAGCCTAGGGAGCTGTGGAGATGAGATGCCTTAGTTCTAGAAGCATTAAGCATTTACTTTTTTTTAAAAAAGTACCTAAAAGAATAAGATTGTATGACTTTTATCCACATGCAATCCAAGATTAGTATGAAAGTGAAATTCTGTTTTAGCAAACTTGCCGTATCACATTCATCGTTTCCTGGAAAATAGTCCGGATTATTTAGTATGGTAATCTTAGACAACTAAGCTCACTAAGGCAGAAACACAGATTTTATAAATACTCAGGGAAATGAAGGGGAGGGGGGGAAGGATCTATAAAGAAAATGTTTTTGGACATCTGGGTGCCTACAAATGTCATGGAGGGGGGAAAGCTGTAATCTCTTTAAGGGAAAACAAGACTGGAATGGAATTGTAGCAAGTATCTGATTACATGTATATTTATGGTATCTCCTTATTAAACAAGCAAGAAGCAAAAGCTTATGCATGAGCTTATAACATACTGTGTTAAAGCACAATTCAGCCTGTTCCCATAGCACAATGGACAGAATTCTCTCTCTCCTCTTTTCTGAATGCTGCACTTCCAATGGCCAGCACTGGTTTGGATCAGTGCTGGTATCATGATGGTGGAACCCAAGCATAGAAACAAAGGAAAAGAGAAACTTTTGCAGAATCAAATAATAATTTGGAAACAGCTGTAGAAGGTTCAATAAAAGCTTTTTGATACTTGCTGGATTTTGAGTGACACTGTGCTCTATTATTACTTTATCTTTGATATCTAAAAGGAGGACCTATGGCTGTGAGCATGCATGAGAATTAGGATAGTAAGTGTCATTTGTCCATTTTACAGATGAGGAATTGGAGCAGACAGAGGTGAATTAATTTGCATGAAGTTGCCCTGAAAGTTGGAAGAGATGAGGGTTAATCCTGGTGGTCTGTCTAGACTGAAGGCTGATAACATTAGTGAGAGAATTTAAGAAGTGCCTGCCTGCACTTTGAGAATTCCCAGCAACCTCCTTGAGGTTTATGTGAGAACGATGTATTTTCATGCCTGGCTATGTAAGAATAGTATTTTTCTGCATGGATTAGATATAAATAGAATATAAATATAATCTAAATAGATAGATATGGGTAGACAGAAATAAGAAGGATGACAGTATAGAAATTGCCATGTTTCTTTTCAAATTTGCTTTTTGAATAAGAACTTTTGGTATTTGTATCTTCCATTTCATTATCCTCTCTCCCCATTTCATTTCATTTGCCTGTCTTGAGTTGAAGTGATGCAGATACTGATTTAAAGGTCTCTTGTCCTCCAGCATGTTTCCTTAGTAGAGAGGATCACTGAGCAGGGTAAGAGGACAATTGATTTTGATTATGGAAGAAGATAGTGCTAAGTTTGATTTGCCCCAATTTTGGGTGTGTCTTGCTCGCTGATGATACAAACGATGGGTTATCGGTTTTGTGCCATGTTGCATCGGCTGGTGTCTTCGGCAGTTCTTGTTCAGAATCTGCTTCCCAACGTGACGCTGGGAATGGTCAAGCTGTCCTTTACTAAGGGCAGACTGGCATTGTGCTTCTGGGCTAAAAGAGGGTTAACTCCTAAAAACTGGGGCTCTTTGGATGCTTGCATGGGGATAAGCAGAGGCACACACTAACGGCCACGGCCGCCTCTTAAAAAGAGCTGTGGGAAGAACGGGAAAGGATTCGAGGCGTGTTGCTAAAACCCACCAGGTGAGCGGTTTGCTTGCCCAAACCATTTACGTAATCGGCACGCTGTTCTTTGCGGGGAGGAAGGCTGCAGGCGTCCGAGCGAGGGCAGGGCGCGGCTGCGGGCTCTCTGGGCGGTGCCGAGGGCCGGCGGAGAGGCGCTGGAAGGCGAGGGGCGGCACGGCCGCGGCGTGCCCCGCGGGGGGAAGGCGTTCCCGGGGCCC
>VWZN01004530.1:50099-93427 GCA_013396955.1 Regulus satrapa | reverse complement strand
GCCGCGCGGGCCGGGAGCGGCGCGAGGGCGGCTCGGCCGGAGCCGGGGCCGAGCGGTGCTGCCTGCCCTGAGGCACCTGAAAGGTTAGACGGCGAAAATGTGCCGTGAGCACGGGGTCGGATCATTCGCCGACTTAATTGTGTCCCGTCTTTTTTATCTTTACATTCAGCCATCCGCCGCGTTGCGTGTTTTATTTGTATTTGCTTGTTTAAACTGTTGCTTGGATAGCAAGCGAGCAGCAGATGCTGCCGTAGTTGATTGTGTTTTCCATGGTGATGAATTGGGCTGTGTACCTGCTGTCCTTGATGGAAAGCGCTGCGCGGAATTTAACTCTTGGTACTTGGGTAAATTAAGGGAATTCCAAGCGCTCCGGTTTGGGCTAGAGGAGGGATGTCAGATGTCTTAGAGCTGCTCTTCTTCTCTTGCCAATGGAAGATTATATCCCACCTGTAAGATAAAGAAAAGAGACTGGGCTTTTTGCCGGTTAGATGGGAATGTGTAAGCCCGTGTGGAATTTACACCGCTTAAATATTTGTACGCGCAGGAATTGTGTTTGCTGGTTCTGGAGAAGAAGAGCGAAGGATCGCTTGTGGCTTTGGTTGGGGCTTTTGGTTTTGTGTTTTTTATTGGTTGGTTGGGATTGTTTTCTTTATAAGGTGAGGGGAAACACTGAAACCTTTCTTTGAACATTCATTTAATCTTCATTATAAATAGACTTCTATATTTCTAGCTCTAATTTCTGGCTAATATGTTCACTTTTGACCAAATAAGTTAAAGTTGGTAGAAATAAAGAAAAAAATTCCCTGCTCGAGGGAGTCATCATGAGAAGATAAAGTTGGCAGGAGAACCTCTGTAATTTTCTGGGTAGCAGAAGGACCAAGTAAAACGTGGCTTTAGCGGGCTTGGCTCTTTAGCCTAGAGAAAATCTTGGGCATTCTTATGCTAAAAACGCAGGCTAAGACTTCCCTTTGAAGTCTGCATTTGGAAATGCCCATCTCTGCCACATCTAATTTTTTTTGCATTAGATTCCAAAGTAGGTTTAGTCTCCTCTAATCAGCAGAGCAGAGTTCTGGAGTAAGTCTTTGTTTAAATAAACAAAATACTTGTATGGATGTATGTATGTGTTAAGAGATGCGCTATTTTTGGTTTTGAATGCGCACCTCTGAATCCATCATTCTGCAGGTTTCTTTTTTCTATTGCCTTGATAGCATTTCAATCTAATTAGTATGCAATGGGTAATGTTTTTCCTTTCTAAATTTAGCTGCTGATGTTCATATCCTACTTGGTATTCTGTATTGGTCTTTGTCGTGGGCATCCTGCACAGATAGATCAGCCCCGATGGCCTCCGTCCTGGAAAATGCATCATCCCAAATGACATATGAACAGTGGGCTCTTCAGAGGGATGAAGCGTGTTCACCCAGTGTGCTTTAAGGCCAGTGGAGTCTTCAGGTGTATTCATGTATGCTTGTTCTTCATATGTGCCTCACGCCCCAGCGAGAGGAAACGGAGTGAATGTCTCGTTATGCTGCTGATTACGGCTCTTTTTTCTGTTTTTTTCTCCCGTATTCACGCAGAGAGTTTGGTGTTCTGTCAGAAGCAGGTTTGTCCAGTGTTAGGACACCGGCTAAGTAGGTAACACCAGAACAAGTAGGTAATCCGGGGCATAGCAGGATTAGTCTGCAGGGTGAAATCTGGTCAATTACTTTTCTACCTGAAAATCTCTTTAACTTTTAAGTATATTTTTTCATTACAGCACCTATTACTGTGACAGATGTGACTTTCCATAGATGTTTTTGCAAGTGGCTTAGTATTTTCTCTGGATGTCATCACCTATTTCTTACCCTTCTTGTTCATGTTTAGCATCTTAGACTGGTTTAATTTTACTGGCTGTGAAATAAAACAATAGCCAGCATAAGATGTGATTGTGTATACTGTTGAAACCTTCACTGAATTGTAAGCATCTGCAACAGGCTGTTGTAGGTGCATGAAATTCTAAGAAATAATGGCTGTTCTAATGAAATTACTAGAAAATCTTTCAAGGTGAAAAGAAAGCTGATTCAAGAATTGCTATTACTTCTCCTTTCTAATAGCACATTTTCATAGAGGACTTAGTTTTATGAATGGCAAAAAAAAGTTTGTTTTAAAATACTGATTCCCGCATAGTGATTGGGAGGATTCCTAGAGTCACATGTGGTGTTAACTTTGATTTTCAGCTCTTCAGTGTTGTGGCATGAATTTAAATGCTCTTGGGAGCTCCATGCTATATATACATCCCGGCTGATACCAGTCTGCCAAGGTTCAGTCATGGGACAGAAATAAAACAGAACAGAAAATAATTAATGCAGGATGTGAAATTGTGTAAGAGAGTATTTTATGAGTCTCATTACCTTCTCTATTACCATGGCTTTGTAATCTTGGTTTTTTTTTTGTTTTTTTAATAAGTGATACGACAGTAAATACAGCCAGTCAAGCTTAGTTTCATTTGGGCTTCACTATGATGCAAGTCAATTTCCAGAGTGAATCTTACACCTTCAACCTGTCATCTCCTTTTTATGTCAGATAAGAGGCTGAAAAGCATTGGTTTTATTTGATGCTGGCAGGTGAAAAAAGCTTGTACAATTTTCTTTCTCAAGACTTTTTGCGAGCCCTTTATCGAGGACCACAGCATTGCTAAGATTCAAGGTTTACATGTTGTGTGCTGTAATTTAAGGTCACAAAATTATGTAAGTTCTTGATGAGTGTAGGAAAAGTAGATACAGATTTATCTCTCCAGTTACGCTGGTTCTGTGCCATATGTGTGCTTTATGTAGGAAAAGTTGTTTCCTGATTCCTAACTTAGTCAAACTATAAATTAATTCCTCAGAACCTGAGATCATATTTAAGCCACAGGAAATTCCTTTTTCTACTGGAAAATGATTTTGTGCCATGCCTCTTAAGGCATAAAACTGTGTGTGTCTTTCCCAACTGCAGAGGTGACGGGAGACTCTTTGGCTTTGGACACGGCATGGCATCACAGTCACTCAAAGAATGTGCTCATGCTTTGACCAAGAAAGTTAATTTAGTGCTTTACTCAATTAACAGGCATCTGTAGCCTGGTTTCTTACTTGCAGTCAAGAAGACCTTTTGCCTTCTCTTTTTGATGGGATATTTATAAAACATTCTTTTGGCTTGGGTCCACTTACTGAGGTGGAAGTTACAAAAAGCAGGATGGATTAAATGCAGTGCCCTGTGTTTGGCAGTCACTGGGAGTAGTGAGTATGCAATAGAATAGCTTTTCTTGTTTTTGTGGTGGTTTTAGGAGGGTGGTAGGAACAAGAAGTACAGTTATTTGTGGTATTTGTGGTGTTACCTCTGTGGTCAAGAGTGGTATTTAGATTCTTGCTTGTCTTTGGTAACTTTTAAACCCTGGCTTTCGTAGTCTGAGACTTCCCAGTGCTACAGGTAAAACTAGTTTGAGTCACTCTTAAAAGTTCTTAGATGTAGAAAGTCAAATTGCTAGCAGGACACATTCATAGTAATGTGCTCAGAGTATTAGCACTTTGTTTTTCTCCGAATTTATTTTTTGTTTGTTTGACTCATCTGCCAAAAGAAAGACTGGTTTCGATGAGGAGCGCTCTGCCTTGTAGCACATAAGCCTAAGAAATAAATCAGCTTTTATCAATTAAGTGGAAAATACTGAGTATATATACCAACTATTTACTCTTAAAATTATAAATAAGCCAGATTCATTAGGCAATAATATGGTTTGGAATACTATTATGACAATAGTACTCTTGATAGCAAGGACTGGGCTTCACCTATGGAGGAATAATTTCCACTTCATTGCTCCCAAGCCTGTTTTTAAAGCTAGTTTGGGTTTTATTTGAACAGATGTAGTCTAGACTAATTTAACGGGTACTAGCACTCCAAGTCACTCCACACAACAAATGCTGGAGGAGGCTCTGTGAGGAACATGGAGGAACAGATCTGACTTCCAACCACCCTGGCCTGTCCTTCCACCTGGCTGCTGTTACCCTGACCAGGTTGTTGTGTTGCCAGGCTGAAGGGTTGCACAAGGATGAGAATCAGCACTTGGGAGGCTGAAGGAAAGTGGGGCATAAAAACTTGTCCTCATGTTAGTCAGTGTCTGAGTAGTCATGAAAAATATTTCTGATTCTCTTTTGGTAGCTACCAAAACAGCACACTGCTTGGCTTGGTTATTCTTTTATATGTGAAAAGGCAAAGAAGAAGACTTTTGCTCATCTTATAATTTACAGGCTATTTGAATACAGGCTCTCAATTGCCTGACTTTAAATAAAAAAATAACTTGGATGGTAAGAGAAAACAATGTATTCTTATTTTTTTGTATATGAGGCCATTTGATACTAAGGGTATGTTGATGAAGTAAAAGCAAGATTCTGCTGTGCCTCCCCAGATCTTATTTAAACAGTTGTCTTGCCATGTGGAAAAGGTCAGCTGAGTACAGCATATGTATTTGCCCAATATGTTGGAACACATCGTTTTGTTAGACTGTTGTTAGGTTTTTTTAATTGGCTGTTTTCCACCCTCTTGAAAATTGCACAGCTGATGTGGGAACGTGAGCTTCTTTTTCTTAACCCACCTTCTTCACCCTTCTCAGACCCTCCAAAAGAAATTGTTGGCAGTCACTGCTTTCTGTCCACAGAATTAACTTTTTTGATCTCAGAGTTTTTCAGCGAAGAATGCAAACATCTGTTTTCAGATTTCTTAAAAGTTCATGTTTAATTCTTCAAGTTAAAAACTATTGTCCTAGAAGAATGTACTTAAAAGAAAGAGGCTAGAAAAGATTAACTGGGAGGTTTAATTTGCATCAGTTGTTTTGGACTGATCTTTCCTGGAGTGCAGCTTCACTGTGGCCGCTTCAGGACAGGGCAGGGCAAGGCAAGGCAGGTGGCTGGGTCTTGGCCGGGTCTCTGCTCTTTCCCTGTTCAGCTCTTGGTTGAAGTGGCTCCTGCAGGTGGCTGACAGCTCCACGCAGTGCTTGCAAGCGATGGGAGCCTGAGGCTGGGGGGAGCACACAGACTGCCACAGTTTGCTGTTTGCCTCAGTGAAATGGAACTGCACCTTCCGACTGTGCTCCCAATTGCTGCACAGCCGTCTGAATGCAGATGGAGGGGCAGCTTTGTTATCTGGGTAGGAGGATCTAACTTCAGGCCACTGTCAAGAAGAATTGTTCACCTGGCTTATTTTCCACTTCTGAGTGAGAAAGCTACTGAAAAAAAATAAATTTCCATTGGTGGAGTTGTTTTATGCCAACTCCTTTTTGCCGCCCTGTTATACGTCATTTTGCAAACTTAACAGTGTTTGCATTAGGGGAGTGGAAGGGGCACAGGATGGTGAACAGATCCTCCCTGGTAGCAGCTGTCAGCTTGGCACAGCTGTATCATAAACTGTACTGTAACTTACCTGTGCTACGAATGAGTGGACAGGCTACATCCACATGGTGTTGGCTTTGGTGGCAAAGCTCGTAAAGAAGCTGTTGTTCTTGCTGGTTGTTTGCTCCTCTACCCCTCTGTAGTTTGCTGGTCTGTGTGATGCCAGTTACAAGTGCATACTGCTGGACTGCCCTGTGTTCTGAATAATTGAAATGATAAAAGTAGCCCTCTCCATACTTTAATTTTCTTTGCTTTACTTTTATTTTAAACCCATGTTATTTTCATGAGGCAATTTGTAATGTGGTCCTACACTGGTTGCCACCTGCAGAGCAGAGCACCAGATAAGAATAGTAAGAACTCACCTGTGAAAGGTGGGCAGGAACTTCTGCAACCAGCTTCTTTGTTGGCAGTCAAGAAACTCTGTCTTTGCCATGTAGCATTTATTCCTGACAAACTTCTCCATGTAGACAAATGTACGGTATTTCAAGTGTACTAAGTGTGCTGACATTTACAGCTCTATGAGTGGGAGTGCTGTGGTGGATAATTATACGAAGGTGAAGGGAAGGGCTAGCATAGCCTTTGCTAGATAGGAAGCAAAAAGATCTGCAAAAGCAGAAGGAAGCCAAAATCATATGATTCTGCAGACATTTGAAAAAGAACTGTTTTCAGTCTGAAGAGAACGGTTGTTTCATCTCTGTCATCTATACTTTGTTTCTTCACTTTTTTTTTTTAAACTTATGCTTTTTGTCAATTTTTCTTGGCTATCTGTTTTACCTTGCCAGCCATGAAGGTATGCTGTTGGCGTGCATGCTTCTAAATAGAAGGGGTTGTTTGCAAATATATTTCCTTCAGATTGCTGATGTCTGAACCAAAGCAAGGAAGGCAGAGAGAGAGAGATTTCAGGCTTGTCTCTGTTGGTTTGGTTTGCCGGGTTTCCTGCCTCCTTTCTGTCTGAGGTAGCTGTGTGCATGGCTGTATAATTGCCAGCATTGCCGTCCCAGTTGCCCTAAGGGCTGCAGTGCTTGACCAGAACAGTGTGTGAGGGTTGCAGTGCTGTCCTAATTTAGATGAAATGTTAGAAGAGTTGAAATGATTTTTTCCCCCTTTCTTCCTGTTCTGTGCAGAAATGTGGTAATTGCTCTGAATTCTTTCTTAGTTCAGTGGCAGTGAGTCAGATTCTTAGCTGGTATGTTTGGCAGAGCTCTCTCTTGTGAGTGCAGTAGTGCTGTTGTTCTTCAGCTGGGGACCTGTCCCCCTGCTTCTGTTCAAGGCATGGAGCCCTGCTTGCTGTTGGAACTGTCTGACCCTCATCAGCACAGAGAGAACTCTTATTTTCTGTCTAATGCAGAGGGATTTGCTGTAGTAGTAAAATACTGACTTGTCCTTTGCTGCTCTATGATTCTAAAAAGTTTTAAGTGTGATGGGAGCAGTACTGATCTTGCTTTCAAGAGAGCATTTAGAAGTAATTTTCATGCTTTCTTCATGCACTGAAGTATTGAAGAACTGGTTATTGTTTAGACGGGTAACTGATAGCCTCCACTATCCCTGTGCTGTGGCACTGTGCAGAATGATTTGGTGTTTGAAAATGTCCATATTTGTTTAATCCATATTTGAAGCATGTGTGGACACCTGAAACACTTTATCAAAAAGCTGAAAACGAGTTCTAAAATCATGGAAGCTGAGGCTGAAGCAAACAGGAATGTGCAGACATCAGTACCACAAAACTGTGATTTTACTGATTGAGATGCTCCTGCTCTTTGTGAGCGTTGGCCAGCATCACCTCAGCAAGGCAGTCAGTGGAGTCATGGGGGGATGTACGTGGTCTTTTTGTTTGAGGAGGAAAGGCAAATGCTTTGTCCTTTGGAAGGAGGAGGACCAAAGGAGTGCAGAGACCGGTGTTTTCTCTGCAAGGGTCCTTACCAACCTCGGGTCACTGTCATGGAAATAATGGACTTGCTACCTCTTGGTAAAATTCTGCAGATCTTTGAGAGTAAAGACCCAAGTAATAGTGTGAGACGCCTGGAAGACTTGGTCACTCTTTTTCTGTAGGCTAAAAAGGAGGTTTGGCATGTTGTTTTTGCCTGGGAAAAGTCTGTGTTGGTGTTGGAAACTGTGTTTTTAAGTGATTTGGCTTCCTTGAAACAAGCTGTTTGAGAAAGGAGTGCTGCAGAGTTAACATGCTGCTTTAACCACTCACAGCTGTGGAGGAGGTTTTGAGCCCAGCATGATTACTGAATGTTGGACTGTTTTTCGTTCACAATTATGGCACTGTCAGTGCACTTTAGAAAATTACTTTATTTGAAATTTGCTCACTCTAAATCTTAAAAAAGCTGTGTAGAATCATCATGAGGTAAAACTGCATTGTGCCTTTGCTGTATTTTTTCCTTTCTTGTTCTCCTATTTTTGTCCCTCCCAAAGTCTATCATTATGGTAAGACACAGTTAAAACTTGGCTCAGCCCCTTCTGTCCTGCAAGACTAAATTGTTCTTAAGGCAAACCAGTTTAATTGTATTCCAAATGCTTCCTTTTTGCATTGTTTGTTTCTGTTAGGTAAATGGTCCCGGTGGGGATAGTATCTTCGATTCCTTGTATGGTCCAAAGCATTATTATGTTTCAGTCTGATTCTGTTAGCATTATATTGTGCTGGGGCAGGAAGACAATGGTGTGCATCGGTTTGGGGGTTTTTTTGTAACATAACCCAAGTTTTCTTTACAGCTATTTTGGTCTTGGATGTACAGTAAGTCTCCCTGTCTGTGCTCTGAACGTGACCGTGTTAGAAGAACAAATTGATGCTGAATGCAGATGGCAGCCGTGTCCTGGAGCTGTACTGTAGGAATGTCTGGGAATGATCATGTACTAATGCTGCTGCTGAGTTTACGGGAGGTTTTGGGGATAGGAAGCCGCTTTTCTGAACAAACTTCTTTTTTCCGTGATCCGTATCACTGGCTTTGAACCACAGGGAGGGGATGCTTCCAGGAAGTGTCCTGCAATAACTGTTCTTTGAAAAACTGCTTTTAAGTTTGTATTGCAACTTGTATTGTTGTATTTGCAGTGCTGTAAACTGAGGGATCAAAACTGAAGCCATCTTTTGAGTCCTTTCCATTTATTCTGTTAAATGTTGCTCCTTGTTACCAGTTTCTCCTATGAGAAAGCAGTCCTTGACATTTACCTGCAGAATCTGTAGGAACCTCTCCAGTTCACTTGTCTTACTGAGGGGAGCTCTGCCTTGCAACTGGTAGGCTGCTGCTGTAAAATGAAGTCATCCCTTGCAGCCCCGTCTCCCCCTCCTTTGCCTCTAGTCTGGCCTCTTTTTTAAAGGGTTTGGAAAACCTTCCTCCTCCTCCTCGCCCGGCTCTGTGTCCGAGGGGAGTTGTCTGAGCAGGGCTGGGCCTCTGGCCTTATCTCTGTTGTCAGAGCTGCCTGCCTGGTAGGTGGCAGTGGGGGCAATGCTTTTCAAATGAGACTTTCCTGTGCTTAGGGAGGCCCTTGTTTTTTGTTTTAACAGCTTCCTATTGTTTGAAACAGCAGGTTATCCCCTCCCATGCTATTCTAGCTCTTTCCTCCTCCCTTAAATAATTTTTCTGTCCAAGTATTACTCAGAGCAGTTGCTTTCACAGTGAGTCCTCAGTTTTCCCAACTCGCTCTGTTCTCCAGCTCTTGTTGTGATACTAATGTGGAGTCCACACAATAAACAGAAAGCAGTTTCTGAAGGTAGGTCTTTCTGATTTTTAATTCAGCATCACCACCACCACTGTGACGTGACTGTTTTGATTGAATTCAACTTGTCATAGGAGTTCTCTCCTATGTATGGTAGTGAAAGATAAAGTTCTGCTTTTCAATGTGGCTTTGCCTTTTTGTTTCTAAGATACAGAGTATTGTTACAGTTCATTAATAGTTTGCTTCTCAGTGTTCCCCTCCTGCTAGCTAATGGTGTTCCATATGTGTAAGCGTCACTTATAAGGTTCTACCTCTGTGAAAGGTACTTTCTAACACTGCCAAATAATCTGCCACTGGTCCACCATATCATAACTTTTTCTAATAGTGTCCGTGATAAATTTGAAGATAAAACCTGTCAGAATCTTTTCTTACTATAGCAGTTGTTACACTTGGAAGGGATGTTGGCAGTTCATTCCGCATCCCACTCACTTTACTGTGTAAGAGTTACCTAGTCAGAAGTGCTCCAGACTGCTTTTTTAATAAGTTACATGTGTTTTTCTTTCCCTCTATTTGTTGATGCTGTGTAATAAAGCTGATAATGAAATGAGGTACTAAACATATGCAGAGCTTTTCTATTATTTTAATGTGCTGATTTATAAAAGTCAACTTGCTTTACCTTTTTTCCTGATCCCCTGCCTTCTATCAAGTCTTGTTTCCAAAATTAGTAATCATTTTGTGATTGTTTGAAGTCTGTCACTACTTTTCCATACTTTTTGCAGTTCAGCTTAGCAAAAAGTACTTATTTGTTTAAATTTCTAGATTTGAAAAAAAAAAAAGAAACTAAAACCCTCACTGTTTTGATGTAGTTGGTGACACTAAGCAGAAGTTTTAATTCCACAAAGCGATAGGTCCAGTTCTAGACTTTGTCATCAGAGAGAGCAAATGAAGGAGAATAGTCTATATATCGGTTCCAGTACTTGACATTCAGTCAAACATTCTGCCTCTTCTAATGCATCAGAGATATTTTTTAAGGAATAACTTCTCAGGTAGCCTAAAACAGACAAGAACTACAAAGACATTGATTATAGTCTTCAGAGGCAGGATCCATACCTGGAAGATGAAAGTCCCAGTGTCCTTGTCCTAACTCTAACTTCCTGATAAGCTGATTCAGGTCACTAACCTGAATCAGAGAAATAAAGCAAGCCCCCTCCTCCCCTCTTGCCATCCCTCCAAAAGTGCTAATTTTGTGAGCTGAATTTGTTTCTGTGAGCCAAAGCGTGAACTGCCTGCCCCAGAGCGCTCATGTGGAGGGAGAAGTGCCCTCTTCACACTGCTCTGGTGGCCCCAAGATTTTGGCTTCATTTAGTTATTTAATAAGGTTCCTCTCAGAGGTTGTCTGAGATGATACATCCTCTTTCTAGAACACTGTATTTTGTGGAGTTGGAGAAGCCGTCGGCTTTTTTATTACTCTTATTATAACTGACAGTTGAGAAACCTCTTGGGGTTTTTTGATGCAGAAGTGTTGCAGTGGACGTACAGAAGTTAGTGTTTTCTGAAGCTGTTAAGTTATTATGTAGTTATGTCTATAGGTTATGGCAGTGGTCTCAAGAGTTTCAGGTGTCTTAAAAACCCAAACAGGATGATTGCAGGTTAAAGAGCTCTCTGTTTAAGGCCAGGGAATCATGACAAACAGCCCGAGGAGTGAAGGAAGCAGACTGTGGTGGCTGTCAGGATGAACAATGGTTTTGGCACACCTGCTGCTTTTCTGCTGAGCTTCTCCGTGCTTGGCAGGAAAGGAGTGATTTGGAGGATAACCAGATAGTTTTGTAGATGTTTTTGGTATGTTTCCATCTTCTCTGAGGGAGAGAAAACAGAAGCACTTGCTTTATAATGTAACTAATGGCTGGTTCGAGACTGGGACCATAAACTTTTGGGGCAGGATTTAATAATGCACTTAGAAATGTGGAAGTCAATATTATGCTCGACTCGAGGACCCTTAGAAGGGAGTGCAGGGAGACTGATTTACCATGGGAAGGGGAAATAGTTGGATATAGTCAAAGCAGTGTGTTATAGTAATTTATGCTCATACTGCCCCTCCGAGTAGATATAAACATAATCAAGAAGCAGAATTAAGAGAGCTGAAACAAATGCATTTGGAAGATGTTTTTTTCAGTGTGACAGTTTTTTAACTCCATGTTCCAACTGAATTTATTCCCTTGATGCTTCTCTTAGAAGTTGACCCAGATGTAAGATGTGAGACCAGATTACCAGATTACATTCATATTAATAGTCTTTTAAAGTGATGTGTAATGCCATACATATTTATACGAAACTTCTCTGAAGTGTCTCATGTACTTGATTTCACAAGAGGGTATTGCTGTCCTAAATTCTTGAGTACCTGGGTCACCCAGAGTCGACTGGAATTTGAGAACTTAGGTGTACTGGGAAAAAAAGAGAATGCTAAAAAGCTGGAAAAACTTCCTCTTAGTCTAGCAAAGAAAATGCCTCTAATACTGTACTTCTTGGCTCAAGCTCAGAGCAGTTTAACTTCAAATGGAGTTCAGTTCTGATTGATGAGAAATGTAAGATTTTTCCAGATCATCTGCTTACTTGCACATGTGCACCCACACGTGTGCATGATTTATTTTATTTTCTTAATCACAGAGGAAGGATGCATAGACTCTTAATCTAGATAAAATATTCCTATTTTTTCCTGTTTCCCTTACCAGGTGTGTGTATAAGGAAGTGTTGTATAAGACTTGTTGTAATTAACTGGTTAAGCAATGGGTAATAATTATAGTAACAGTGTGTCTGAATGCTTTTGTCTAGTATTGATGGAAAATTTTGTAGATGATTTCTCAAAAAAGCATTTATCATGGTGTAATGACATGACTAAAAATACCACTGTGGTGTGGTAACCAGTGTTGATAAGGATAGCTGTTGCAGATCTTGCTTTCCCAGATGTCAGGTGATTGTTCCTCGAGGCCTGGTTATTCTGAGGGGAGAGGACTTTTAAACAGGGCAGTGTTTGGTTTTGTCTCTTTATTGCCTTACTGAGGTTTTAGATGTGATTTTTTTTTTTTCCCTGCACCAAGTTGCTGATGCAACAGTTGCATCTCTTCAGCAGCTTCTTGTGTTGCCGGTATCTTGTTTGGGGAATTCTGGGGAAAACAAGTTCTATTGTTCTACTGTTACAATGCCTGTAGATGCCAGCCTGGGGCGGTATCAGCTGGTCTTGCACTAGCAGGATTTGGCAAGAGGAGGTGTGGGCAACATGTGACTGCTTTGCAACTGGAAGGTGAAGATTCTGTCCTGTGACCCAGCGTAGGGAGTGGGGCCTGTGTAACCTGTAGGGGAGCCTGCAGGGAGGAGCAAGCCTTAGGCACCATTTTGGATTGCCTCGGCAGGATGTGGAGTCCTCCACAGGTTTTGAGGTGGATGTGCCTAACCCCTGTGCTGTGGTGAGTTCCCACAAGACTGAAAGTACTTTAACATCCCAAAAGCCGTATTCTATTTAAATAGTAATAGAAATGTTATTTTTTTAAAAGGAGGACATATTAAAAAATCTAGGGAAGACCAAGTGGAAATAGGTTGCGTGCAAGTTTTGTGTTACTGACTGTGTCTCACCTTCCCAGCTTGTCAGTCACTGGGTGGTCCCAAATGTCCTACTGGAAAATGTGTGCCTTGACCAGCCGTACCAGGCAATCCCTGGACCTTCCATCTTTGAACACCCTTGGTGTCTCCCCACGAGGGCAGAGCGGGACTGTGCCCCTGCCCCCAGAGGTGCTTCATGGCACAGCCACACTCTTAAAGAATTACACTCGTAATTAAAGGCAGAAACCAAATGCTTACGTAAATGTTGCATCCTGAGACCCAGTTACTTTTCAGTTCCCTGCTGTGTGTGATGGAGTGGAAGAACCCCTAAAGCTGCTCTTGTCTCTTGCCTGAGACCTTTTCCCAAAGCTTCTCTGCGTTCCAGTGCTGTTCCCTGAGGCACTTTGCTTAAGGAGTGACACACATCATTGTAGCCCGGGCATTTTTTCCTCTGTGGGGGAAGAAAAAGGATGAACCAAGTATGCAGAATAGAAGACACAAGTTTAGGAAAGACGTGCTTTCTAAATTTCTTGTGTTCTTGCTGGACTAAGCCAGAAGCTGTTTAATCCTTTGTGCTTAACATTGCAGCACTCGTGGGAGTCCCTATTTAAAGGATATATGTGTTGTGATTTCAGCCAGTGCAAGATCAGATTTGGGAGAGAAACAGAAGTAGCTCCTTGCTTTCCTGTAGAGCTCAGACCTACAGAAGCATTGAAAAAGTTGAATCACTGCTGAAAGGAATTGAGATGAATCTCTAAACTAAGTATACCTTTTTTTTTTTTTTTTAACAGTACAAGTTTAAATCCTGCTGATGTTGAGCTAGACTGCCGTTTTCTCTAGGTATTCTTTCAGCGTTGAAATTAGTGGCTTTAACATATGTTGTTTAACATATATGTTGTTGGCTGGGTACTTTGCAGTCCTATCAGGTCTACTTTTTGTGTATGAAATCATGCGTGCATATCCTTAAATTTGCTCCTTGTCAGTCTGTTTTAAAATAACAGCAGCAGCAAGTTTAATTAGGGGTGTTTTCCTTTCCACATGTACTAGTTGGCTAAATGTATTCTAACTTTCCTGGGCACCTTCTGAATTGTTTTCATTTTATCTTTAAAGGTTTCTACGGTAGCTGAGAGAAGCACTCTTGTGCTTCTTCATGATCTTCTACCTCTTCATGATCTTTTTCTGCCAATGAGCAGCCCACAAATAATGTGGAGAGGCCCCTTTCAGGGTATATGCCTCCTCTTGAGTGCTTTCTGGGGCTTGAGTTTTTTTCTGGCTGGGAGATGTTTTGGGTTTTTGGGACAGGTGAGGGGGTTTGGGTTTTTTGTTTAGATGGGTTTGGGGTTTTTTGGTGGTTTTTTTCTAGGGAGCTTCTGGTGCTACTCAGTTGGGCCATTTTATTGCCAGGCAGAGGAAAAAAAAATCAAATCTGTTGACATCATTCTTCTTTTTCTTATCCCAACACCCAACTGGTCTGTTCAGCTTGTATTATACTGCATTTGCACAGCTTCTGCTTCTGTGACCCATTAGGACAGAGCCTGCTTGTGCTTAACAAGAGTCTCTTTCATGCTTTGTGGATCTCTCCAGGCCACAGCAGGACACAAAATAATCCCTTTTGCATTTGGTAGTTTCACAGTACTTTTCTGGTGAAGATAAAATAACCTTTTTGAATGAAAACAATAGCATCATCTCCATAAGCCTGGTTTTGATAGAAGGAAATTGTGTCATTGTTTCTGCATCTTATAAAACGAACAGCAGTTTGTTTGGGTTTTTCCTTCCCCAGCAGATTGCTTACAGATTTTAATAGTTTAAAATCTTGGGAAGAGTGTTGTAAGTTTTTAAAATCAGTATGTAATTACTTCCATACATAAGTGTATGTTAAGACATAGAGAACCAGTTTTTTTTGAATCATAACTTAAAAATTTGAATTTCTATTTTGAATTCAGTGAGGCTGGAGTTTTGTGAAAGTTCATATGCCGTCTCATGGCTTCACCTTATTAGCAGTTCTAACATAAAGTAAAAGATCTGTATTTCAGAAAATGTGTCTGTAGAACAATCTGTCCCCACGAGGCTTTCTTTTTTGTGTACTAAGCATATTCTCTAATGTTTGAGTTTCTGAAATGTTTGACAAAGTAACCGTGTGTGACAAAGAAAAGTATCCTTTGCCTCTTTTAGCCATCTACTCCAACTTCACATTGTGACATCCGTTTAATTTGTTTTTAAGGCTTTTCTTACTGTCTTTCAGAAGATGTTTTATACCAGGAGAATTCAAGCAGTTTATCTATCTGTAAGGGACTCCTCAGTGAAAGTAACATTTCAAGTAATGGAGGCAGCCGAACATCCTGTTAGACAAGGGTTCCTTTCCTGTGTTTGTAGGAACCATTTTGTGGCTTTCCCTATATAAGATGTTTAGCTGTGAGTTCGGGATTGTTGTGCACGAAGTTATTATCCTCTTTTTTTTTTAAAACTCACAGGGACCTGCAGAATGACTCTTGACTTCCTAAGGTCCTCTGACGGACTGCAGCTGGGGACAGGCCCAGCGTGCCCACCCACGGCTGTGGGCTCAGCCAGCCCTGAACCAGTTGGCCAGGTTTAGCCTTGGGCTGCAGGGGACACAACAGCATCTTACAAACACTTGGTATGCCCGTTTGGGTTGTAAAGGCTTGAGGTATGGTCGTGTCTGTTTGCTTCATATTTAGAGAAGGACGGGAGCCAGCTCATCAGCTTGCAGAGACGGTGTTTTCCTCTGATTTCCCTACATGCATCCATCAGATGTTTTCTTCTGCTGACCTCCTGCTTGTGTGTGGTGTCATGGCATGTTTGCTCCAACCTGTTTGTTTTACTCTTCCATGAGCTATTCACTCCTGTTGAATATGGGATGTTCTGATTAAGTAAGCTTTTTCTTGTGGTGTGTGCAAGTGTTTTTCCTGTTCAAGTTCTGAAGTCTTCAGTGGGTTTCACAGCAAATGCTTCTCTATACAGAGCCAAGTGAAGCAAAACCGAGTTTCCCTGTTCTTATTAGTTATACTTATTCCTCTAAAACTACATAGTAATGATCTTGAACTCAGCTTATGCATGTGTGTGCACACTCGTGATTCTGCTGAACTGTTATTTATAGCTATACAGCACAGATGATTGCTTAAAAAAGAGGAATAATCAGCATGTTGTGGATGCTGGGAGCATTTGCTTTATATATTTATGTGAAGTATGAATCTATATAATGTTCTGCAGTGCAGCAGTGCTCCTTCTGCGTGTTAGTTTTAGCAAAACAGGAAAAAATGATGTAAGCATTTAATACTGGGAACCAGCAAAAGCACCATAAACTCTGCTCACTCTGCCTTTACTCTGTTTTTGCGAGTTCCCCTATACTGCTTTAATTTTGCACATTAGTATGTTATTAGTCTGTCAAGTACCTGAGAGTTACAATCTGTCTTGGTACATGGTAATGGTAGTATAGATAAAACAGAAAATACAATGAACTGATACTTTAATCTACAACTATTTCTTTAATACCAAATGTTGTCCTGAGCAAGGAGGGAGGGAATAAATGCTTTTATGGTACTAACTAATGCATTATCTGGCCCCAGCTGTTGATAACTAGGAAGATGAGAATTATCTGCCCACCTCTGTGAAAGCTTTCACTAGCCCGTGTTATTGGAAGGTCCATTATATTCATGTGTTGAGGGAAACTGATTTCTGCCCTGGCTGTCATCTTTCTCCTTGAGCACTACCAGGAGAGAACAGTGCATTGCAGTATTTGACTTTGAGATTCTTAGCACATCAACAGAAAATCCTATTTTTCCACCCAAACGCTGTCCATCTGTTTGATCAAAGTCTGTTGCTACTCTCAATGTGTTGCTGCCTTTGCGTAATCTTCGTTGTGTTTCCTTTGAAATGAGAACTATCAATGGAGCTGGACTTCTGTTTGCCTGTTTTTCTGCAAAATCTGTTTTGCGTGTGCTTGTCATTCTATATGTGTATGCGTGTGTGTTTCCACATTCAAACGTATCAGAAATCATTTGTTTTGTAGAGAGTTTAATGAAACGGGGGTTTGTAGTGCTGTAATGTCAACAGCATATGATTTAAGAGTTGGTTGCTACTGACTTCTGTTTTAAGCAAAGAAAGGGGTGTGAAGATTGACGGGAGAACTCACAGTTATAACAAGGTAGCAGTTACAGACAAGGAAGAATTTTTCTGTTCAGCAGTGAAAATCTGCAAGGTCAGGAAAAGAATGGCAGCAGGATTTTAGGATTTAGAAAGTTATCAGTCATTAGGCCATATGTTGCTGAATACTACTGACTACTTCTGAAATCTTTTAGGGCTCCTGAGTCATTGTTGGCCCGGAATCCACAAGCCAGAGTACAAATCCCTTGGTTTTTTGGACCAGTGGTATTAGCAGTGGAAGGGAGATGAGATAGTTTGTTAATAAGGTGCCATTTGAAAATGGGCCTTGAAATCTTTTGGCAGTAGTTAATGGCTGTAAAATACATAACTTTACAATCAAAATGTTTATATCTGGAAACTGAATCAAATACTAAATTAATCTTGAAGCTCTAGAAAGTCAAGGTAACGATATGGAAAGGGAAGAACTGGTTGTTAGCAGGAGGATGGCTGAGCTTGTGCTTGAGTCAAACCAGAACCTTGCATTTCACCACAGCTGACAGTTGGCAGCTGCCTATTTGTCATGTTTTCCTGTATTACACAGCATTGATTAGTGATGTTTAACTGCTTTTGAGTAATTACATAACATTTGAAGCTGCTCTGTTTTTCCCATTTGTCCAAACTCCACAAGTTCCATACAGAGTGGGATGAAAAGCTGGTTTCACCCTACCCTTCTTCCTTGAGAAATGTCCAGCACCAGCCTGGGAGTAAGGTAGAGTGGTTTTTAAATATAGGCTTGGGAGAATAAACTTAGATTTCTTATAGAAAGTAATAGAAAACTTGAGGATAAGCACTTGGGAAATCCAGGTGAGTTAAAATGTAGGCTTTTATTGCCATGTGTAGCAGTCTGAGAGTTGAACAGCTTTGAAGGGTAGATGTGAAGGGAGTGCAGATGGTTTTGAAAGGGTTTGAATTTACTTAGGGCTGGGCAGACTTTCTTAATTTCATATATACTCCTTGCCTCTCCAACTGTGAGAAAAGTTGCTGAGATAACAGGGCTGTGTAACATAAAGGTGGCTGCTGCTTCCAAAGGATTTTCAAAGTAGAACCAGTGGGCTTGTCTGCCTCCATTCCCTGTAACCTCTGCAGGAAATGCATGTGCTGAAAGTACCATGATGCATGAGATCAGTGGTTATTAATGCAGTGTTCTTTCTATCAGTATAACCCTTTATCTGGGGAGCAAAATGTTTTGGCAATAAGCCCCACAGAAAGTAAATAATGTGGCATTTGCATCTCTAGCTCTGACTGCCACTCTCTTATTGGTTGTCTTTGAACAGAAGCCCTTTATTACTCGATTATTTTATACTGTGCTTTTATCAGTCTTTAGGAAGATGTGCTTTACTCTAGAAACTTCTGGATCCTCTTGCAGGTTAAGTAATTTTTGATCAGAAAAGGCTGTAATGCTGGCTTTAGATATTGAGAGTTGCGTTTGGACTTTAAATTTATTTTTTAATTATAATTTCCCTTTGAATAATTGCTATGTTGTACTGGAGCTCCTTACCAGATGGGTTGTAATAGCTTTTCTCATTATTTGACAGGCAGCTGGATATTTTGAGTCCTCTTAACTGTTTTGTGAAAATCTGGGCACAGCTACCTTACTGTTTCAATAGCTGTATAGGATAAGTGACATATTTTTCCATTGTTCTGAACTAAAGTCTGTGTGGTTGTCAGTTATTACAGTCCACAGCTGCTTATCAGCTGATGTCCTTATTTCAGAAATTGCTGCAGAAAAGACTACTAAGACTGTAATACTGGAGGAGATTCTTCTGCATCTCAAAGCCAATGGCTTTCTGCTGGGTTTTGGTTTTTTTGGTTTGGGGGTTTGGGTTTTTTTGTGGTTTTTTTTTTTTTTCAACTGTGAAAGATGCTCTTTAAATAGATTTGGCTGACTGTCAGGTTTAAAATCAAATGATTCAGATTAGGTAAGTGTTTGCAAGATTTCATTGCACTGCCTTAAGAGACAGTCTACCAGAGTTTTATGAAACCTGCAAGCATTTTGGATGAGGAAATTGGAGGATGTTTTGCTTTAAAGAGTATTTTCATGCAGCATAAAGCTGTACTTGACCCCAGCAGCTTACAGAATCTCACTTTGGAGTGTTGCTGCAGAATGTGGTGTCTTCATGCCTCTTGTTGCTCTGAGCAGCTAACAGGAATGTAGAGTGGGTTGGTTTTCATGTTTCATGGTTTATTGATTGTTGGTTTGAAAAGTTGGTATAAAAACATATTATTTCTTCATAAGATTGTTCAGTGTTTTCCCTTCCCATGACTGTAGAAACGTTATTTATAGAAATGGCAACATTGACACATTGGGGAAATGCATTTCTAAAAGGTGATTGACCCATCAGTATTTTGACTGCAGTTTCTTCTATTGGTTGACAGGCTGTATAAATACGGTGATAGTGACAAAACATAATGTTGGTTATGCTAGTTTTGTTTGCTCTTCTGTCTAGTCTTTTCCATTTTTATTTGCATTATCTTGAGGTGATCTCTCAGTGTGTCTTTCACTGTGTCTTCTGGAGAAACCTGTAGTGTTTGTTTAGGTTTGGTGTCTCTGAACATCTCTGAAGAAGTACATCCAAGGATTAGGGGAAACATATGCTTAGTCTTCACTCCAAGATCATTTTGGTAGTTTTTATCAGCAACTTTTAGTCAGACATTCAGATAATTTGCTTCTGGTAAATGGAAGTATTTCTCTGGTGTCTGAGAGAGTATTTATCATAACCTTAGCAAACTCAGTTTTCCAAAAAGGCTCTGGGAAGTTAGCCTGAGATCTCTGATACTCAGGGCTTTATCTTTACAACACTTCAGGGACTGAGAGTTGTGCAAGAGCACACGGCAAGCAAGGAAGACCAGTATGAGTCTGCTGTGGGCACCAGTGGCACTTTGAGGTGCTGTCAGTTCCTGGTTCCACCCAGTAGGCAGAAATAGCGCAGAGCCAGGTTATCAGGTTGTTCTTTTAACAGGAAGACTGACAAATTGCAAGCTTGACAGCAGAAGCATTACGAACTCCTCCCTGTGTCTTCCAGCAGAGCCATCGAGGCTGAGAAATGCATGCATCAAGCAGGATTTTTTTTTTTTCCCCCGCTGTTATCCTATTTGTACTTTGAAAAAATTCTTGGCAACAGAGATAAATGTAAATCTACCTTTTTGTAGTTGCACTTTATTGTCTAGGTGAGTAAATAAATCTGTCTCGTATTTCTGGCTAGCTAAGAATCTCAAAAAGAAGAGACATCCTCGAGGAGGAAATCATAATCTTTTGCTTCTGTCAGGTCACTGCCCTCTTTACTCTTTTCTTCATTCAGCCTCATGGTTATTTGGTATTGGGAAGTTTCTCCACCCCTCTATTTTATTTCGTTACCATGGAGATCGAATTTAAACTGACTTGCGAAGCTGACTATCTGTTGGGATGTCTAAACCAAATGCAGACTGTAATATTGTTATTTCTGCAATTAAATATAATTTAATCCGTGCAGAAATTTGCAAATACATTCATCACTGCAAGTACATGGAGAAAGTATGTTCTCAGGCCTCTATTTCTAGGAACTTTCCATCTAGCTGAGAACAGCCATGGGATTATTCTTGTGTCTCTTCACTGAAAGAGTCAAACTCGGGAGCCATCTGGGTGAAAACTTGAAGCAAAATCCCTTGTCTTGGACAAGTCTGTCTTTTTTTCATTATCAAACAGATCTTGATTTCAAAGCTCTTTCTCACCTCTTTAAGTTTCAGAGGTGTTGCAGCATGTGAAGGCATGATTTGCCCTCAGCACCATTAATCTACTCCCTACCATCAGAACGGGTGGTAGGATACTGGGGGAAAGGAGTCTCTTCTCTAAAATCAAGACACATTCATTCACACGTTGAAGCATGTACTTTGTTCTGTTTTGGAAGTTTTTTCAGAAATATAAGTAATAAACACTAAATTCTAGGCATCTGCTTTTATTTAATGGTGTGATAAATACTCAGTTGGTGGTTTCAGCCATACCTAGTGCCATATGGAAGCATCTTTGTTCCCAAGGAAGATTGTTCTAATTCAGCTGCATGCTTGGACTGGGGGTTCAAGCAATAGCCTAAAATGTTTGGCTGCATGACACTGCAGTGAGAGAGGGTTGTTACTTCCCACACACCCCTCCTCCTCACCCCCAAAAATGAACAGTGATAGTGGGACCTTGCCAGAGAATAAAGGATGCAACTTGAGATGTTAAGTTTTTTGTGTGATTGATTTAGCAAGGGAGTTTGGGATTAAACAGGGTCTTGAAGTCTTCTGTGGTGCATCTTGTGGAGTGCTGTGCTCTGCTGTGACACGACACAGCCTGGTTTCTTCAGGCCAGAAGTATGTGCTCTGAACCATGGCCAGCTTCACTCTGGGGTTGTGTTGCTGGAGTGATGCCCCATGTCTCTCTCATCTGCTGAGCCTGTCTCTGTGGCTGGGAGCCCTCCTGCCTTCCTGAAGGAAGCTGCTACAAAGCAGCAGGAAGATCTAGAATGTTGGGTTTGCTTTTTTTAATTTTATGTTCTTTATCTATTTTTTATTATTTTTATTTACTCCTTCTTAAAACATTCGTATAATTTGTAATGAGTTGTTATATTTCATTGGTAAGTGTTCTTTGCTTGTTCTTACCTTTGCAAAGGCTGTGTAGCCAAATGAGGGAGCTGAATGTGCTCCTGTGAGCAGTCCTGGTGGTGAGAAGTCAGTTCTGCTAAGCCTGTGCAGAAGCAGTGCAGGTACTGAGCTTGCATGGTTACTGTGAGGGTTTGGGTCAGCTTGAAGTGGTCTTGCTGCAGTGGCAGGTAAACTATGAAGCCTCTAGTCTTGAATTTTGTTCCAAGACAATAAAAATAAACTAAAAAATAAGTACCCACTTCGTCATATCTGATGTAGCTTTGCCCAAAAAGTGCTCACAAGTTTTACAGCCTGTTTTGAGAGCAGAGTCTTCACGTCCACTGAACAGGTGCAGGTCTCAGCTGTGCGTCTTGGGCATGGTTTGGATTGTATTTTTCTTTGTTTGCAGGTGCTGTGGAAAGAAGGCCCAGTGTTTGTCTGGGTGGTTTTTGTGAGGCAGCACTGAGCTTGTCTTGGTTGGTTACACGCAGCGCTCTGCTCGTCTGTGACACACAGGCTTAGCCGCTGCACCTATTGCAAGTGGCATTGCCTTACACAGATCCCTGATTTGATCCCTGAAGAGCTCACACACTGTGCTTGGCTCATGGTTCATTAAGGGGTTGAGCAAAGAAAGGGGGCTGAGGCTGAAATTGCTTTGAAATGACTCCTGTGTAAGTTCAGCAGGCAGGAATGTTGCGTGACGGGCACGGGAATAGTCTGTGTCTGCAGGCTTGCAAGCACGTCTGAAACTTTGCATGGCACGATGACATCCAGGAGGACTGCTCATCTGTGAGTAGATATCTGCCTGCCTTACAGCAGTGCTGAGACTTCATTAATATTTGTAGAATCAGTTTACTAGAAGCACGAATGAAGTATTACTAGAAGGGAATGTGTCAGGCTGCTGTAACGCATTTGCAGGTATTTGGGAAGTTCTTTGTGTTTTGATAGGAGATGAAGAATTTGTAATTGTGTTGAAGGTGAAGAACATGCCTTCACAGATACCCAGGGTATCTTTGTAAAGTGTTATACTCAGTTAATTTTTGCTGATGTACAAACCCTTCGTATGTCTATTTTGTAGCTACTTCATTCTGCAATTAAAAATACATTTGGATTCGAGTGGTCTTGCTCATACCAGCCCTAATAGCCAATTTCAGTTGTTAGTATGTGTATCGAAATTGGCATAATTCTAGATGTCATTGGGAATGTCCCTAGAAAATGCTATAAGTTTCTGTAAATCAAGGTGGACTATACTTGAGAGAACTTAAAATAAAAGTATTGGCATGAATCTTGTAGTTGCCGTTTCTAGGAATTCCTTAAATATTTTCTTTTCAGTTTCTTGTAGTTGAGGGAAAAAGTGAACTTGTGGTGGGAAGAACACTTTCTGTTGAGTAATTGTTGTGGCTTCTTCAGAAGCTTCTATGCCTTTTATAAGACATATATCCCATGTACCTGGATTTAGTAGCATTTTAGAGGTACACATAGTTTCTGATAAAGGAAATTTGGAGCCTTTTTTTCTGGAGAGTGCAGTGGGTTGCTGAGTCAGGAACCGAGCCTTGTGCCTTCCATGGTCAGTGCAAAATCCCAATTCTAGGGTGGAGAATGTGCTAGCATGTATTCATAGAACCACAAAACCTCGTGTAAATGAATGAATAAGATATGTTTTAAAGCAAAACACTTCAAGATTGTAAAGGATATGTCTGACTACTGCCGTGGGGTTCACTTGAAAGTTGTGGTTTTTTAAAAAAAAATCTAGTTTCCTTCTTAACCTTGCCAACATACTCCTAGCCTCTTTGCTTTTACATGCTTTTCTCAGAATCCTCTGTTCTTTTCCATATTATTTTACTTTTTGGGTGGAGGAATGTTTATATTTTTTGCTTTGTCTCTGAAGATTCAGTGTATTGTGGGAGGTGAGGCAACACTGGTCTTGGCAGAACACCACAAAACCAAGAGAGTAATTAAATGACGCAAGCCTTTGATTATTTTTCTCTCTCAAGCTTTCTGGCACGGCTGGGCATTCCAATTGCAAAAGGAGGATCAGGAGAAGAAATTTCTAAAGATCGCATGCAGAATTAGAAGAACTGTGTCGGAGACTTCTTGCTTCTTTAAAGCTCTTCGCTCTCAAGTTCTGGAGTGACTTCTTTTTCCCCTGTGAGGATAATGTCTCTTTCATCACCAAAGATATATGGAACTGAAAGGCAGCTGCCAAGGTTGTGTTTTGGTTCCTTTGCTCCCTTACTGACCGGATTTTTCCCATTTTCTTCAGGAGGATTATAAGAGGATTACAGAAGCAGAGTTTTTGGTGGTGTGGGAGGAAGTTGTTGTTTGTCTCGTCTTCAGTCTGGGACCTCCTTGATTTGCCATTTGTTTTCTGAGGTTACTGCCTGTTTGGAAAAGGGAGAAGCAGCATTTCATGAACTTGCACAGCCGTGGATTCCTTCCCTTTGCAAATGTTCTATGTGGCTGCTTTTAAAGAAGGTTTTTGCATGCATAAGCAGCAAATGAAGAATAGCATCCCAGGCTGGATTTAAAGGAAGTGAACTCCTTGAGACCTGGCAAAAGGATAAATACTGTTGAAACTTAAAGGAAGACTGAGTGTTGTTCCGGTTTAAAATTTTTTGAAGGCAGCATCTGATCGAGTCAAATATTCTGCCAGCCTAAACCTGAGTTTTCTACAGCTGAAACTGGAAGATGTCTTGGAAAAGAAATTACTTTTCTGTGGGTCGGGGGAATGTACAGGGCATGTTTACTCCACGAAATACCACCTCAATAGCACCCAGTAAAGGTCTCAGCAATGAACCAGGACAGAACAGTTGTTTCCTGAATAGTGCGCTACAGGTAAGAGCACAGAATAAAGAATGCTCCTGGTTTTGCCCTCTGTCTTGTCACTTTTCACATTTTCTTAGGCACTGTGCAACAAATTTACCTGAATTTGAGTACATAATTGTTGGTGGGCCAAGATGAAATAAAGCTACATTTGGAAAAGCAGATTGAGTTATTGAACAGCTTTTTAATTTTCAGGTGTTCCTGATAAATTCAACAGCATTTACACTGTCATAATTTACTGTGTTTGAATGTCTTTTTTGTATAATCTTGTAGAATGTCAACCAAAGCCAAAAATACGCATAGGAAATTTATTTTAAAAGAATAGGAGATTGCATGGCTTGCAGAATGCATACTCCTTAAAAGTAAATTTAACTTCTTTGTTAAACCAGTCAAGGTTTGATAATAACTGTACAAAATCCGTTTTATGTAGTTCAGTTTTCTTTCTGGCTGCTAAATGACTGAATGTTTACCTTTTGATTTTGAAGAAAAACCTTTTCTGGTGCCCAGTTCAGTGGAGTGGTTTGGCTGCTTTAGAGGCGTTGTCACCATTTATGTGCTTTGAGTGTCTCTGACGGTTGAGATTCAGTCATTTTGGCAGCAGGGCTTAAAAGCCCTTCCTATCAGTTTCCGTCCCTTCATATGACTTGTCTGTGTAGCACAGACTGTGTCACTGTGGGTTTGACTGACAGCTGTTTGGGTTTTTTTCCATGTGCACAATCAGGTTCTCAACTAAATTCAGGCTTCCATATAGCCCCAGTGCAAATAATACAAATCTGTCTATCTTTGACCCTCAATATTCTTAGTATGTCAGGAATTACAGGGCAAAGAGAGGCTGACAGTGATGTTCTGTTTCAGTTACCTTTGTTGTTAAGCTGTAGGGTGTAAGGACTGGCTGCTTCCTAATACTGAGTTAGTGAACCTAGGTCTGGACTAAGTAGATCCTAATGCCAGCTGCATGCCATACATGAAGATGAAAGCATATGGACCTGGTGTTTAATCTGCTATAGAAAGCCTTTTCTTCTAAAGCTGAAGAGAGGTAGGATACTGAAAGTCCTCACAATCAAAGCTGAATTAAAAAAAATAAAAGGCAAGATGGTAATCATTTCATAAAATACATACTTCTGAGATTTATCCTAAATTTTTAGCACTTAGAAATGCTCATGAATGTCTGTTGCTCCTTGCTCTTAGGAATTTCTATAAAAATTCAAGCTAAACTCCAAAGGCAATTACATAAAAAAATTGGACTCATTCCTAAATGTAATTTTTTTGTCCTTTTGTCAAGTCTGCAGTAGTTCTTCAGGAATGTTTGTATGTAATCAGATGTTTTCAAGGCTTATGTTGCCTCCCAGGCGCTTAAGTATTGTTCGAGTACAAACATAGCCATGGCAATTATGAAGTTTTGGAAACTTATAGATTAGATTTAAAAATGTTTTTCCTGAATATTACCTATTACTATGGCTTAAATAACAAAATCGCTCCAGTTGAAAACACTTCTTGAAACCAGCACAAATTTTACCAGGGTGCTAAATTTTTTCTAGCCAATTGCTGTAGGCAAATTCATCAGAAGTAAGTTTGATTCGTTTGTTTGTGCTAATGAAGCATTTAGCCAGTCACATGTCAGCCTGGACCTTGCTGCTCTGTCCGGAACCTGGTAGGACGTGATTTAGGTCAGGGCTTCTTTCAGTGCAGATTCTGCCTTCTGAAAGGCTGGTGACTGAGGTTTGCAGCTAAGTCCAGTAGCTGTTCCTTTGAGCTGAAATAGCCAGTGCTGACAACATTGATACATAAAGAGCTCACTGTAGAACACCTCAGAGATGGGTGTTGTTGCTCTTTTACAGATACAAGTTCGAATAGTTTCCCTAGAGTGCAGAGGTTCACTTGTAAAACAGAAGAACAAACAAACATGGTGCTGTTAGAGCAGGTGTCACCTCTTACTGTTGCTAGCAGAACCTAGCTTGCTTTTCTGTGCTGTGACCCTGCTTAGTCACACACCTGCTCTCAGCATCATGCCTGTCCTGAGAGAAAGGTGTAAGTGCCCTGACAGGCTGGGGTTAGTAATCATGGTCTGTGGGGACACTGAGGAATGATCACACTGGGCGTAACGGATTGTAGCCTTCTCCTGTTTTCACTCACACTAACTCGTTCGTGTATATGCTGGTGATGCTCCACTTTTCCAGCATTTGTGCTTTCTGCTCAGAGCAAGAAAGCTGTGCAGGACTGGAGGAAGGGAGAGTTTCATCCCCAGCAGTCCATGGGGGTGTCCTGATGATGTGGTTGCCTGGTGTCAGCGCAGCGGAGCAGTCAGAGCAGGTGCTGTTGAAGCCAGCATTGCCATATGGATAAGAAGAGAGTTTTCTAATCTGAAAGCACATAGTGAGAAATTCGGAGGAAGGTCTTGCTATAAATTAGCATGTGAAGGTTACAGCTAAAGAAGAAAGTTGAAAACATCAACTTGCAATTAGATAAGAGGCATCCCTTTTAAAGGTGATTGCTGATGACATTGGCATACTTCTTGGATCATTTAGCATATGCAGTTTAATCAGAAGTTTATGAAATATTTTATTTTATATATTCATAAAATTGGCTGTGCCCCCTTTTCTGTTTCAGGTTCTCTGGCACCTGGACATTTTTCGCCGCAGTTTCCGGCAGATCACAACGCACAAATGTATGGGTGATTCTTGCATCTTCTGTGCTCTTAAGGTAAAAGTTAGAAATACAATAAAAACCATTCTTGAAAAATTTGAAGATAAATATTTCTGATATTTAATTGATATTTATACTCAAGCTTGCACCTGAAAATTTGTGAGAACAAGGTAAATCTGATAGCTGGTGGTCCAAAATCCGGTCTCTAAAATGTGTTCTAGCTAAAAATTGTGGAAATACTGTTGGTAAAGTTTCAGTATCAGGATTCTTCTTAATTGTGTGCAGGTCACTGTGAGTCTCCATTAGTTCAGGCAATAAAATACAAGTCTGCTTTATTTTTCCCCAATGTATCGTTTGGTATACAAATATAATACCGTGCACAGTCAGTATGCTCATCAACATTTACCTTTCCCTTCAGAGCTACTTTAAATGTCAGGATGGAGAAGGCCATTTAGCTAAGCCTTTCTGTTCCAAACTGTTGATTATGTAAGACTAAAAGGCTATTTTCTACTGTAAATATTGATGTCTGCATTAAATGGCTCAGCTCTTTGTAGTCTCTGTTTTAAAAAACATCAATTCTGTTTGTAGCTGCAGATTCAATAACTGACTGTCAGAGAGGCTGCCTGGGCAGTAAGATCTAGGTGCTAGCTCTGATTTTGAGTACTGCTACGTACTCGAGTAAATTGTGCAATCCTGTGTCTCTGTTTGTCTCTATCAATCAATTTGTTGCACTTCTGGGGGTTTTTTGTGGCTTCCTTTCTAAGTTTTGCTAGCTCAAACCCCTGGCTTCTTGTGGGAGAAATGGACATGATGCAAACACGATGAAAATACCAGCTTGAATCTTCCTGAGCAGTGATTTTCTTTTCTGAAATTGAGACTTAGATGTCTTCTTTGATCACAAATGTGTTGTAAAATCCAGATAAATATATAAACTAATTGTGGGAGAATTTGTGTCATGAATTCTACGTACAATAATGAAATAACAGACAATGTGTCCTATAAAAAGGGAAAAATAGAGAGTGGGTGTTTAAATTAAGATCGTCTGACGTTCCCAGGCAATGTTTATGGTATAACAGCTGTCTTGCTGCTGTAAAGTAATGTCACAGATGCTCTGGTAGAGATAGGCTTGAAATGAATTATCTAGTGAGCTTTTGGGCTGTTGAGGAGTTTTCCCTGGCAGATGAACAGCAAAGGGGAAACTATTAAGGCATGAAGTAAGAGAATTTATCTTTTCTTGAAGGGACATTTGTCTCAAGACATCTGTTGAAATGTTGAGACAGGATGATATTTACAGTAGTGTCATCAGAAGAGGATGTAACAGCAAGTTAGGAGCAAGATAGTGCATCCAAAGTGAGATGCAGCTCTTCAGACACAGAAAAGATGGAGTATTAAATATATCCCCTTCCTTCAAGGGGAATGACAAGACTTAGTCATGATCTCGTTTGAGTTAATTAAGTTCAGTGGGATAATTTAAAGGTATTGTTTGGATCATGCCCTCGAGTAATGTCAAGTGATTATTGGTATTCTTTGTTAGCCAAGATGAGGTCAGAAAGAAGAGGATTTAGGAATTCACCATGAATATAAGCTTTTGCCATTCTGGGGTTTAACCTAAAAGGATGATCAAGAAAACACCAGGAGATCAGACAGGTTCTGCCATGAATGGAAGTAGACTCTCAACTCTGCACCAGAATCCACATTTTAATCTGAAGATAATTAAAAGCCTTTCTATATAGAGTACTGAAAAAGAGGGAGAGGGATGTGAAAGGCTATTGCAGGAAAAAGGAGAGGAGGAACCTTTGTGTGGTACTGGTCTTGAAGGATGAACTGCAGACAAAGATGCATGTGGATTAGCAGTACTGGTATGAGAGGGAAAGCACTGCAGGAAAACTGGAAGATGACAGGATCCCTGAAATATATGTATTAAAAGCAGACATTGGGTCAAAGGATGTTTAGTTTTGTTGGTAAAATCTTTGCTTTTGATGTACTGAAGTGTGTAGTGTGCTATTATAAACTTGGAAATGACAGGTGGTATGGCAGAATTCACAAATTCTATGCCTGCAGCCATATGTTTATTTTTTAAATTAAGCAGCTTTTGAAAAATGTGCTGCTCTCTTCACTCTCAGATATCCGCAAAGATTTTGTGTGTGTGTGTGTGTGTGTGTGTGTGTTTGGTTTTGTTTGGCTTTTTTCTACCTGAAGTTCTTAGCAATAATGTTCCTAGGTGGGAGTTGTTACAACCCTTAATTTTCAATAAAGCAATAATATTGCACCAAATCCTCTGCTGCTCTTGCACGTTTTGGGAAACTTGTGTCTGGTTGTGTGCAGAATTCCCAGAGCTCACAGAAAATCTAAAGAACACATAAGCAATTGAAGAATTACCTAGACAAGTATTTATTGATGTGGGCAGTAGCCAAAATGTGAAAAAGTAAATAAATTCCAACTGGATCCAAATCAAAAAGTTGGCATTTACTCTATCTGCAGTCTGTTCTTCGTGTGTCCTGCCAAAGCCTGTTCCAGGAACTCTTGCTCTGGGTGATATTGTGCCGAGCTTCACTTTTATTATCTTGTGTAAAATGGTCATGTGTGTTTGCATAAGTATTTAAAAGTTCACGCCTCCACCTCCCCCCTTTATGAAGTCCAATACAGTTACAAAGGTGAGTTACAAGGGTTGTCACTTGACTCTTAAGTGAAATTGGGTATGCAAACCTCCCCTCAGCCCCCCCAAAAAACCTCAGGGCGCCAGAAACTTGAGATGTCTTGCTTGAAAGCAGCTGAAAAGACTGAGATATTCACAAGGGACAGCCCCAAACCGTGGAGATTCATTCACCTTCATATACTCCTTAAGCAGGCAGTAAAAGGGGGGAGAAGGCTGTTTAAGGTATTTACTCGTTCTCTGCTGCCCTCTGGATCAGTGTTTTCAAATTGCTCTATTTTTTTCTCTCCTGTAAAAGTCTGTCTGTCTACATGTTTCGTGTAAACTTCTATAAGACAAATGGGATTGTGTGCTTAATGTGCATCTGATATTGCAAGCATCCCCAAGAGCTTGTTTTGTGTCCCAGTGCAGCAGGGTCACCCCCTCCCTTCTGTGCTCATCTTTCCCTGCCCCAGCTCTCCTTTCTGCTCTGGAAGCCTTTAACTGTTGTCCTGCCAGAGTAATGCTGGATTAGCCTCCAGGTCTTTGACATCCTCTTTTTCTTGAATCTTGCCTTAGGCTTTGCTAAGATGAGGGAGAAGAAGTGGCTGGATCCAGTGGGAACACCAGAATTTGGAGCTCTATACCATGCGAAAATCTCCTATTAGGGTCTGGGGAGAGGTAATTAGCCTTGCATGCTGTCAGGTGGATCTGCCCAAAATACTTGTCCAGACCAAGCGAGGTGGAGGCAGGACATGTGTACTCTTCTTCAGAGCATGCTGGCATGTTCAGGTTGCAGCCTGACCTGGGAAAGGGACGATACTTATGGGGAGCAGCGAGGAGCCTGTGTCATGTGCCCCAGGTCACTTCAGGGTCCCTTCACAGCGTACCTGACACCGTTTGTGTTGTACAGAGAGGGCTCGTGCTCTTCTCCTGCTTTGAAATGTTGCTCTGGAGGTAACATCCTCTTCCTTTGGACTCTGGAGGAAGATAGTCTTCCCTAAGCTAAATTTAGCCATAGAATAACAGTGAAGAAGTTGTATTTTTTCCACACTTTCTTGGCTTGTTGCAACTGTTTCTAGGGATTCGGATGTCATGCGCAGTATTTACTCTTAATGCTCAGTTGGCTCTCTAAATATTACTTGTAATTTCAAATATGAGATTGCAGGACAGTGATGTCATACCTGATCAAATCACATTTTATTTTTGTACCACATTGAAGACTTCCATTTCACAAATTCTTGAAGTTATTTTAAAACTTGATATGTTACCTGACTCTGTTTATGTAGGTAGAAAATGAGCCTTGAAATCATTCCAGATATGCATTCCTTGGTTATTTGGAAGGACCCCTTGCATTAACAACTATAAAAAAGGAGTTGCTGACTTTCTGCTGGAATCCCAAACACTTCTGCTTCAGATGTGGAATTATTTAATTCTTTTTTTCAATATACAAGCTGTCCTTACCACTATGTGGTTTGTCTGCCATAACACTTGATTTATTATTTATGCTGAAGTCTACTATGATTTGGTTTATTTTCCTTTTTTTTCCAGCATGACTTCGCTTTGGTGTTTATCACAGCTGGAAAAGGGTAGGAAGGGGGAAATCCGTCCACTGTACTGAGCATGCCACAGAGAGTTTGTTCTCCTTCCAGGGATTGTGCTGGGAGCTCCATAGTGCCAGGATACAGGACAGAGTGTTTTTTGTAGGTCACAGAGAAGAATGTTCTATTGATTGATAAATTCTAATAGGGCTGGTCTTTTCTGTTTTGTCATGTGCAACAAAAGCAGGAAGAATGTGAAATTTTTGGTGTAGGACTAATGTTGTTTAAGATGAAAAGGGAGAACAGTAGGGTTTTACAGCACTTTAGAACTAAAGTGAAATGACTATAGTTGGTTCTAATAAGCCACTTGCTTGGAATGGAGTGATTTATTATGAAATGTTCATCATGTGGTTGAGACCATAGCAAAGATTTCATCTTCTTGATTTTTACTTTTATTCAAATGGCAGTAGTATTTCAGGGTAAAACAGTAGTCAGAATACATCAAATAATTACTTTTATTGTTGGAACTTTTTTCTTTAGTTGGCACTTGCTGTTAACTGCCTGCCAAATAAACGAGCAGCACTTTTATTTTCTTGAGCTAATATACTGGTAATTGAAGCTTCCAAATAACAGTTGTCTGTTTTGATCTTGATCAAGCAGTTAATGAATTGTTACCTAATAGATGTGCACATTCTGTGATTTGAATTTCTTTTCCTGCCACCTTCCTAAACAACACCTGTGGGAAGTATTATTTTTACTTGATTTTGGTAGTAGCCAGGAGTGCCTGACTTGACAGTCTATACTGGGGTCCTGACCTTAATACTCAGGGTACAGTGTGCATACAAATGGAAGAGACATAAAAAAAAGGAATAAATGGAAATCTAGGTTGGTTGTTTATCAGACTTGGAGGTTTAAAAATAATCAAAAGACACAAAACCAAATAGACCTAGAATGTGTTGCTACCTTGAGGGCAAATATAACATGAGGAAATGCAGGGCAGAAATGTGAGCTAATGGAAATACTGTGGGTAGAGGCTGCTGTGTTTGGATAGGAGAAAAGTGATTTTTAGCAGCCATTTGAAACAGGTTGTTGTACTGAGTACGAGGCTTCACTGGTGGAGTGTGATGTTCTGAATGAGAGAGTAGGTACTACAAGCAAGGAAAAAAAGGTCCACTGAATTGAATGGGCTAAGAATAGCATGCTATTGAAATGGAGAGAAAGTTTAGAAATAATGCAAACAAAAATCCCATCACCAAAACCCAGAAACAATTGATTACTGTAGGGAATACTAAGGCATTTGGGGGGAACGTGCTTTGTTCTTTGAAATACCATACCACTAGAGCTGCAGTGATATCCCTGTACAGAAGAAACTTCTGGGTAATTCTGGAAGGGAATAGTTAGGTCTCAGAAAGCTGCCAAGGACACAATTGAAAATTATAGTGCATGAACACTGTTCTGATTCAGTAGCTGTTCCCTATTGTCTTCACCCATCAATTTATTCTTATGTCAGCCTACTTTTGCATGTTTGATTAAAAAGTCACATGTGAATGTATATCAAGTTTGGTTTGTTTCATCGCCATGGTTAGTTACACACTGCAGATACCAGCTTAACCCAAATAAATTGGATACTACTTTCCTTGGGAGGAAGCTGATTCCAAACACTATTAAAGGTAATTGGGAGCAGGTCTTGTAAACTGTGGGAACGGTTATTGCAACTTTCAAATCTTGAAAAGAACTCCCACAAATGCATGTCTGAAGTAACCCTTTGTCCCTCTCCAATAATCCCTGGCTAGCTATGTCAAGGGGAAGGCAGGGGTGCCCTTCACGACCAAGATGAAAGACCCAAGGGCTGCTTTTCCTCCGGGATGGTGCTGGATATTTATTTTTGGCTGGGATCCAGGAGGAAAAGAGAAAGAGGAGAAATTTTCCCGGGTACTTCAAACGTCGGGAAAGGGGTGGGGAGCCATGTAGCATCAGCCAATGGGATAACATCCCAGGGACAGGGAGGGGAAGGGATAAACACCTCACACTTGGAGGGAGGGATACATAGAAACTTGAGAACACACAGGTACCTGCACTACCACACATGTCAATCCCATGAATTCCCTAAAAGAATACTTGCTATCTTTATTCTCTAAACCAGGTGAAAAAAAAACTTGGTTTATTATCATGCATGTAAATTTTAGTGTTCTGAAATATCTTCAAGGTTTCTTGAAGAGTTGTGTGATAAATGTACCTTTTCTCAAAACTTAGGTTGTTTTCCTTTATTTGATCCTTGATCAATATACATCTAGGAAATTCATACTGATCCCCACACCCACACTTCCCAAAATGGAGAACATTATTTTGGAAGCCTACAGACTCTGCAAGGCTTTTTTCTGACATGTGTCAGAGGCCCAGCTGTGTAGTAGTAGAAATTATATGATGCCTTCAGTTAAAAAAAAACTGTGAAAAAACCTTCTGAATAGTAAAAAAAAAATGAAGTGAGGCCTACAATTGATTATTTGAGATGGTTAAGGAAGTTCCAGGTTTGGACCCATCTGAGAACAAGCTGAAAGATAACATTGTAATTGGAGTTATCTTAGTATTTGGGGGAGAACCGTATGCAACTGGATGGACTTTGGCAAATTTATTGGTCTTAAAGAACACACGTACTTCCTAATTCTACTATCTGCCACCTTTCCAGACTTTTGAAGAGCTACAGGGAAGAGGATTTGAAGGGAGATGGGCATTTTTTTTTTTCCAAATAGACCTCTCATAGGAATGCAGTATAACCAGAACAACAGACTTCCTATCTGAAAACAACCCTTGCTCACTCTGTTCTATCTTAGCTTGTAGACTGACCAACGTGCCAAGAACGTCGGCAGTGTAGAAATCAAAGTACTGCTAATACAATGTTAGTAATTATTAGATTTTATGTTAAGCAAATTCTTTTTTTGTTTTGCATCCTCGATTTTAGTTACTGAAAACAGGTAAAATAGAAGAACTTATCATTTTTGTGGGGCTTTTAGCAGTGTCCATTTATACTGTTGCCACTGTTAGGGACAGACTCATTTGTGTTGGAATGTAGCCATTGAAAGAGTTCATCAGTACAGTGAGTACACTGATGGGATTTCCACCATCTTCAGTTTCAGAAGAAGTTGAAGAAGGCTTCCAAGGAGAAGGAAGTTTGAATGTTTCATATATGAAGTTCTCATGTTCCATAAACACTTGGAAGAAAGGTGCCGTGAGAACTCCTGGGGCAGAATCAGGAGTGTTTTCCTGGTCTGCACCCAGCTGGCTTTCATGCCTGTGTACAGAACCAATGTTTGAGCAATTAACAGTAGTGCTCACAGGCAAGACCTTAAATTAAGGAGGGAGATCTGACTTAGATAGAGTGTAAAGTGATGAAATTGCAGGAAATGCCACACCTCTCCATCGAAGGTTGAGAGACAAGAAAGACTTGTTCTGAAGGGGTGCCAAAACTCTATCTTGAAAAAGAAAGGAGAATCAACCCCAACAACCCCATTTCCCCCCCAAAACCCCAACCCCACTGACTGAAACCTAAGAAAAAACAAACTCCTCTGTGTTCTAAGTGCTGCTTTTGACTCCATTTGAGGTGCTTTTGGGACTTCCTACAAGCACTGTGTTCCAATGTGCTCTAAACTGCACTGTGCCGTGATGTAATAAGATTTGATCTTTATTAGATTAAAATGCACAATTACTCACTGGTTTTAAGACTTTTTCTGTCTTGTAATCTAAAGAACACTATATACTGTTGTGTGCTATGTCATTACAAATTTGAGGAAGAATTCTTTTGTGTAATATTGGGATTGGTTACATCCTGATTTTTGTATTCTTCACAGAATTTTGATGCTCCTTAATTATTTTTTGTTCCATGGTAAGTATACTGTGTCTTTAAAGATGGAAGTTTAAAAGAAGAGTTTCAGTTTTCTTGTTTGCTTCTTTTACCTAGTTTAGAGCCTGCATTGTTTCTCAGCCCCCAGGAGTGCAGAGCCATTTCAGAGCTCTCACTGAAGCAAACCAGGTCCTGCCCATCAGCTCACAGCAGCGAGGTTGTGGACCAGTTGCTACACTAGTGTCTCAGGTCTATGAAGTGAGATTGAATAAGCAGAATAAACACATTTCTGAAGGACAGCTGTGAATATTTTGACGTTTTCTCAAATTATTTAATACGAAATGTGAAGCAGGATGGAATTCAAAAGGTGTTTCACTGCTTTTTTTTTTTTTTTTTTGAGAGTCACTGAAATGAGAAAATTCACTAATGAAACATGAGACTTGCTCAGTTATCAGAGTGACAGAAATGACGATCAAGTTTAAGTGCAAAGACTGCAATTTTTTCTGGTTTATGTATATATATATAAAAGATAACTGAGGAGGGGTATTGTAGCTCACAAAGTATGATACCGCCTCACGGCTTTCTCTTCATTACTCTTTTCTCATGATTCTATGATACTCCATTAAAGCAACAGTAGAAGAGTTGTGGGCTTCAGCACAATGGGCCCTTACCCATGAAAGAGCAGCTTGAGGACCACCAAAATAGAAGTTGCAGTAAAGAGAGATAAATTACATCTCTTTTAGATTATGTCAACACTCTAAATTGTACTGTTCCTATAGGCAGAAATGGCAGGGGCGTGGAGGTTGGTTTGCTGCCTGTGCAGTGACAGCTGTGCTCTGCACTTTCTGGCTTCCTCAAAACAGACAAGCCTCCTGGCATGCCATCTCATTTCCTGATAAGAAACAAGTAACAATAGTTAAAAGAGAGAAAGATTAAGATTATTTCCAATTAATGTAGATCCTAAGTGTGTGGGGGAGGTTTCTGTAATTAAAGGAAGAAGAGCTGTGTGAATTGTGAATCAGTGCAGATTAGTATAGTTTTGAAAGAAAATCAAATAGGCAAACCAGTTTGATTTTTCTCCTTGTTTTACTAAATTTAGAAGGTATAAAAACAGACTGGTGCGCAGTTGAAGGTGATCCCTTTTTCCTCTCTTGCAGTAGGAATTGAGCTTTTCCACAGTCTTTAGAGAAATTCATACTGCAAGAAAGGACAAGCAGAATTTTGAGATTGACACTGATGAAGATGGTTACTTGTCATATGAAATGAGGCGGAAAGTAGAGCACAGTGGTGATGGAGAGTTGTATTAAAATAAGGGCTAGAAGTTTTTTACTTAGACTGAGAATCTTGCATACAGAATTGTGTTCCTGTTTTTGTAGGAAGGGCGCCATGAAAGTTAACTGTTCAGATGATATTTTGGATATTTCACACACATGTGCATGCAAGCACACAAAAGAAATGTGGACTTTTAAACAGTTGGGAATATGTATGGAATTTCCATGCATATAACCCACACTTCAGACAATAATGTGTGTTTTTAGAGCTACTCTTCCTTGCAAATGGTTGTTACCCAGGTGATGTGAGTTACAGTTATGAAAATGCAGGTTTATGGCAGCAAGTGAACAGCTGGCTGTACATAGGAGCTGCCATTCCTAGTCACATCACGTCTTTTCCCTCCTGCATGCTGATAGAAAAATCATCTAATTCTTACTGCTTCAACTTAGCAAAGGTAAATTTCTTGAAGTGTGTAAGTATCAAGTTGTGGCTGTTTAAGGGCGAGAGATGTTTGACAAGAGTTGCTTAAAAGAGAGAACAGGGTGACGTGGGTAAGCTGGAAGTGAGAAAGTTAAATTGAGAGGGAGAGATGGGAATAAAAAATGTGAAGTTTTGCTGTTTGTTGTATTGGCTTCAGGAATCAGTTTTAGAGAAAGAAAAAATAGATCTGGGGAGATTTGATACTGAGGGAAATTCCTTCTTAAACTCTAGCCCTCCCTAATATGTGTGAAAGGAAAGGTGCATATGATTTCAAAGGAGGACCTTTTAGGATTTTCTGTTGTAGTCTGCGTACTGTACAAGTATTTGTGTGCTGCAGGATCCAGACGAGTTAAATGTTTGCTGTTTGTTCTCAGATAAATTGAGTCACATTCTGGAAAAATACAGTAACTTAACTATCTTTTTGGTTTTTCACTAGGGTATATTCAACCAGTTTCAGTGTAGCAGTGAGAAGGTGCTGCCTTCTGATGCCCTGCGCACTGCTCTTGCAAAGACATTTCAGGATGAGCAACGCTTCCAGCTGGGCATCATGGATGATGCTGCTGAATGTTTTGTGAGTATAACTGAAAGATGGTTTGACAGGCAGAGAGATGTGGCCCACCACTACCCAATCTTCCCTCTTTTCTTTTCCCCTTAATTTTTTCCCCCCTCTATTTCTCCTTTTCCTAAATTGCAACGGACTTTGCATGTCTGGCCTGGAAAACACACGGAGCGATCCCCAAAGTAATGATTTGGAAATGGTAATATAATTGGTAACTGTTTTTAGAGTTTCTTTTTCTTGTGTAATGCTTTCCCTCTCTAGTTAGGTGTGAGATAAGAAAAAAATTCACTTATAGAATAATCCAGAATTCTAGTTTTAAGGATCTCCTTAGAAGGGTGAAAGGACGTTTTGGTTGCCAGTTATTCTGAAATCGCATTTTCACAGGAAAATTTTTCAAGGGAAATTGTACATGAGCTGTTTTTCCAAGTAATTAATCTTGACCTGTTTATTGCAGGCTTCTAAACCACCCAAGCAAGTTGTAGTGTTAGAGAAAGGTGTTCTGCTGGAAGAGTTGTCAAGAGATTTCTGGCACCCCCAGATTAATACTGGCAGTGGTGGGAGGAGAGAAGGTCTTGGGACAAGAACTCCTGCAAACTTTAAAACAGATGTAGCTGTATTAATATCTAGGAAATGTTCAGGCCTTTTGTTTCATACAGAATTTAGTCTGCCTCTTCATTTATTAGTTCTCCCCCTCTGTGATAGATTGTAGATGATGTAGCATATTTCAAAGCTCTCATGGAATGTAGAAGTTGATTTATTATGTCTTGATGAGAAGTTATTCAGAAGGAATTCAGTGTTTTTTTAAAACTGCATAGGTACTCTGTTACATTTGGTCATATCCATGGATGCTTGAAAACTGGACAGAAAAATCAGCAGCATAGTCTTTAGCAGTGCTAGTAAATAAAATAAATAGTTACCTGATCCAGCATTTCAAATCAGAAGTGGAGGGCATTTCCTTTTTTTATCCAAGAAATACCAACCTCTTTGTTTTTAAAGCAAATTTCACAAATTTGCTGGAGTCTTCTCTCTAACATTATTGCATCTGACATGCTTTTGTGGCTTATATCTTTTGTCTGCAGTTGAAATTATCTCTAATCAGTGATTTTTTTCCTTTTTTCCTTTGGCTAGGAAAACCTGTTAATGCGAATTCACTTCCACATTGCAGATGAGACAAAGGAAGATATTTGCACTGCACCACATTGTGTTTCCCACCAGAAGTTTGCAATGACTTTATTTGAACAGGTGAGGTAATGATGTGTGCTTAACCAAGGGCCAGTTCTCATGTTTTATGTTTTCATTCCTAAAACATGCATTGCCACAGTAAAGAAATGATGTACAGGCAGAAGTGTTGGAGTGGAAGTACCCGTTTAATCTTGTCTATGTGTTATATTTTCTTTCTCTTTAGTGTGTTTGTACCAGTTGTGGTGCCACCTCTGACCCATTACCTTTCATCCAGATGGTACATTATATTTCCACAACCTCACTCTGGTGAGTTGAGTTTTTCACAGGGAACCTCCCCCCTCCTTTCCCCCCCACTTTTTTTTTTTCCCCTTCCCCCCATGCTGGTGTTGCAGTTGGATCCTTATGATCTTTATTGATTAAATGTCTAGAAAATGGTTTGCTCCAAATTGGCAGATGAAGAACATGAGGATTTAGTGAAGCAGAAGATGGCAGTTTAGGCATGGTTCAGTGTGTTTGCTTGTTTATGGTTCCACACGTTGACAACTGTAGTGGCAAAGACTTGTACATTTTGAAAGACTCTAATGTGTGAGCAGGTGATTTAAGAAGACAGATAAGAAAAACAACAAAAAATTACATTGAAAAGGACCTTGGGACACCTACTCCATCCTCCTGTTTAAAGCAGGACAAACTTGAAAGCTGCATCAGGCTGCTTGGGATTTGGTGTAGCTGAGTTTTGAAAGTGCTTGAAGGACAAAAATTCCATGACTTCTCTGGACTGCCTGTTCCAGTTCAGAACTGGAGGGTTTTTTCTTCCTTCATGCAGATTAGAGCAGCTCCCCAATAACTAGGGGAAGCAGAAAGGGAAGTTCTCACTGGAGATCAGACGTGGTTTGCCCTTGGTAAATCCACACTGACTGCTCTGACTCACCTTATCTTTCACGTGCATGCGGTTGATTTCCACAGGGATCTGGTCTGTCATGGCCGCAGGTGGTGGAGTGAGACTCACCAGCCTGTAGTTGCTCAAATCCTCTTGGACAAATACATAGCCCTTGTTTGATCTAGTTATGGGGGAACTTCCCTGGTCACTGTGACCTTTTGTTAAAGCCGGTGCACAGAGCATGAGTCTGTGGTAGATTGTTAGGACTAATACTGGAGAAGTCTTCTTTGAGTAGATGGCTGCTCAGTTAAAAGTTTTTAAATCTGATTGAGGCAGGAATCTGTTATTTGTTTCTGTCTTTACGTTTTTACTGGGATAAGAGCTTATCTTTGTTTTATGTTTAGCATGTGAGATATGTAGTTACAGAGCCTGAAAAAATTGTTATGAAAACTGCTAGTTGCACTTCACATGCAGATCTTTTAAGAGGTACCACTTTACTTGTGTAGTAAGAGTACTGTTAAGCATCCCCCTTGTGGCTGCTGCCTGCTGTTCCATCAAGCTGTCGATTTTCATTAGGTTCCAGCAGACACTATATATCAGAGTATTGCTTATTAGAAAAAGGGGGAAATAGTTATGTAAATGGTATTCAGTATTTTTTAGGAAATAGTACAATAGATCTTAACTCATGCATTATTTTAGAAATACCAATACATACTAATATTTATTTATTACATACTAGTATTTATTTATCTCTGAAACCATTTGAAGCTTGAACATGCTTTGAGCACTAATATTCTTGTGTACGTATTGTCCTCTTTCTTTCAACTTGGACAGTGAAATAAATTGGGTACTCCATTATTTTTTGTTTGTAATTTTATTCAGAATGTGTCTTTCTGTGCTACTTTGCAATAATTGTGCTTATTGAAGTGGGTGCATTTTGAAGCAAGTAATTTCATTTTGAAACCAAGTGTTTATCAAAATACTTACATTTTCTTTTAAGATACAAAACGTATGCCAAACAATCTATTTTGAGTTTTCCTTGTTTTTGTTATGCAGTACTTTTGTGGGAGATGTAGTAATTCACAATTAATTATGTGGGCTTTTTTCTGTACTACAGTATTAAGTATAAAAAGGGTTGTGTATTTTAAATTTCTTAACTTAAAAAAAGGTTAGGTGAAATGTACATAGATTTATGTGGGTTAGTGGCGGGTTTTTTACTGTTAAACTTTTGTTTTCCGTGCTTTGTACTGAAGCAATCAAGCTATTTGTATGCTGGAGAGGCGGGAGAAGCCAACTCCAGATATGTTTGGAGAGCTCCTGCAGAACGCCAGCACGATGGGGGACCTGCGAAACTGTCCTGTGAGTAGCCTTCCTTTCCTTTGGGGGTGAATCCAGTATCTCACAGGTACTCAGTGGAGGAAGGACAAACTTAGTGATGATGGGTGCTTCTTTGACTAGCCACAAGTATTAAAGAACAGGAATAGATGCTTATTCTTTATGTATATTGTATGTGCTAGATTTCTGAAGAGTTCAGTATCTTGTTCTGCCTTTTAATGAATATGCAAAACAAGTTATCAAACTTCTTTACATATTGATTAATAGGTAGGGGAGGAAACAGCTGTAGAGATGCTGCTTGATGTAATGGTGCTGTTAGGTGCAGCAGCTTTAACAGGAGGGCCTGTGTACCTGGTCCCTGGCACCAGTCTAAGTATTTCCATTTTATACCTGGCTCCCCTCCCAGTTTATAACTCTGAAACCTTCAGTAAAAGTCTTCATTGTAATATATACTTTTTAAAATTGGCAAATAGTGGCTTATGTAAGTTAAAGAAATTCAGATATTTTATTGTCATTTAAAAGGTGCATATGAGTCCAGCTATTTAATAACCGGAGAATGTGAAGTTGAATAGAAATACATTCTTGGTGAGGGCTATTGACTGCTATTTGACTGTGAATTAATCAGTTGGATAAAATTGCATACCAGCATTTGCTGCCCCTTTCTTTTTATTGCAAAAATTTTTCTTGATGTTTAGCTAAGTGTGGCCTCAAAGTTAGGCAAAGGAAGCTTTTTATCAGGGTGCCATATTCCTGTTGTCATGCTGAAAATGCTGAAGCAAAGAAGACAATTGGAGACTAAGATTGATTGGGAGGTAATAAACAGAATTGCTTGTATTTAAATGACCCTTTCAAAATATGTGTGAATAAAGTCATCTTAAAACCTGATATCTACATTTAAACATCAGAATCCTCTATGGTTTATTTCTACTTTTTTAATTTTTCATTTTTGTCTCTCACTATGTTTGGAACTGAAATTCTGGTTAAGTTTTTAGATTGCTGTGGGGAAGAGATGCTTTGCGATCTCTTCCATGGTTTTAGTGTCAAAAACTATTGTATCCAATTGTGAAACAGGACTCTGTAGGCAAGAGAAATGATTCTCAGTATGAAAATGTGTTCTTTCCTGCAGTCTTGTAGGAGTACCTTTGTGATGAGCCTCAGGGAAAAAATGAATGTTGCAGATGGACTTTATAGTATTTTTTGTTGTGTTTCCCCCCATTCCACTGCATCAGTGACACCCCTCCTCCCCTGCAAAGTGCACTGGCACTTATTTAAAAAGTAAAAATTGGGAAGAAAAATTGAAACAGGAAATAAGAATTGTAGAACTCCTGTGAGTTACTAAAACAACTGTTACTCTCCTGATCTTCCTGCTGCTGTTCTCATATTTATACAAATACTCACCTAGCAATACTGTCTAAGATGGGATGCTTGAGGTACCATGTAGAACCACTCAAATTTTACAGCAAAGCAGGGCTTCTGCTTTTTCAGCAAAGCAGAAAATTTTTCTGACACTGTCATCCAAGGCATCGGTCTCCGTACGTACAATTTTTAGTCTGAGATTCTGATCAAAAGTGACCTTTCCGTCCAATTCCTAAGAAGGTTACTGGGATCTTTCTTGTATGTTTGCTTATCTTTTTAAAATAAGTTTCTTTATGTGCTCTGTTTAATAATTATCAATAGCAGGAGGAAGAATTGGCAGTGTTCACTTAAAAGCTTGAGAATGCAGCATAGCCTTGATAGCACATCTCATGTATGACATGAGAAGCTGCTATCTTGGCACTGAGCATATATCTGCTGTGTTTCACCACCTCCTCTTTGGAAGCTGTACTTCTGAGACTTTTACTTGTTAGTGCCTTGCCCTAACATTATAATAAGCAAAGAATTCTATTCAGTGTCATGTTTTATTTATATGCTTAGAGTAACTGTGGGGAAAAGATCCGTATTCGTCGTGTGCTGATGAACTCGCCACAAATCATCACCATTGGCTTGGTTTGGGACTCAGACCACTCTGATCTGGCTGAGGATGTGATTCACAGTCTGGGAACTTGCCTTAAACTGGGAGATGTGAGTGTTTTGTATTTTGGCACTACTTCAAAAGAGAGTCTTTTCCATGGTAGTCTACAGTAGCAAATGCAGAAAAATATAAAGTTGCTACCTTCACCTCTTTGGTGTCTATAAAAAGAGGAATACAGGGCAGAACCAAGGATCTGATCTGATCTGTCTCTGAAGGCCTTAGAAAAACCTGTGAACTGTATATTCTTGAGTTTCTGAAATGTCTGAAACTGTAAAAATGCTTTCAAGTGAAAGGAAATTCTGGATTGGGGTTGTCCTATTTCTATGAAAATACATATGTGCTCTTTCATTTTAAAGAACAGAAGTTTATTTCTATTTCTTTTGAACACAATTTAATTTTAGTGATCTTTCGGGTTGGTTTTTTGTGGAGTTTTTTTTGGTTTTGTTTTGGTTTTTTTTACCTTTAACGCCTCTTTTGGTGAAATTTGTGGTCTTAACACAAATGAGTTGTTTGTGACTAAACAGTCTCTAAGAGGTGGTAGCTTGCACTTTATGATTGAATGACAGACTGAATTAAATAGGATCCAGAGGTTTGTCCCCTGGAGGATTCACTTACTCTGCATTAACTGATGCTTTAGAGCTGAGTTATTGGTGTATCAAACTGTAGCTGTGTCTTGTTGTAGCATTGAAATACTACATATAGTAATTTATATATATATATATATATATATAAAA
>VWZN01004530.1:18825-50059 GCA_013396955.1 Regulus satrapa | reverse complement strand
TATTACATTTTTTAAAAAGCATTGCCCAGTGCACAGTGTACCAAAATCAGTGTGAGCTGATGGAAGTGTGGTTATGAAAAAGCGTAGTCTTTGAGTAGTAAAGCAATAATGCATTAAAACATGAGACCTTTGCCTTTTAAATTTAAAAAAATTCAATTAAATAGGAAAGGTTTTTCTCTGTGTGCTGATTTCTTTTGATCTACTGATACCTTCAGTTGATCTTTTTTGTGTTAGCATCATAAACTAGTCCATCTAAATTCTGGATTGCCCTTGATAAAGTTAGAATGAATGCCATCTGTTACTTGTCCAAACCACTTTGTTTCTTCAAAAAGGATTGAATGTTTTAAACAACATTTGATCTAATCAGCAAGCATAACACAAAATACAAATTTTCCAAATAAAACCACATTCAAATTGTGTAGCAGGTATTTTATCATTGTTGTAAATGTCTTCCTTCATGTAGATACATACTCCAAGTCCAACTCAATTTATGACCATCTGGTGAGTTGGTCAGAATCCCTTTTGTTGTCCGTGTCTCTGTTTGCTTAAACATTGCACGATTGCTTATTTATTGCCTTGTTTTCTCTGTCTTTTGAAATAAAAGCCTGACACCTCTCTACAGTATTACAAGGTCTTTAAACATGTATGTGCAATTCTGAGCACTTTATTAATTTCTCCTTCCATTTTTCTTACCTCCCTTCTTGAAGCTCTTCTTCAGAGTAACTGATGACAGAGCAAAACACTCAGAGCTGTATTTGGTGGGAATGATCTGTTACTATGGAAAACACTATTCAACCTTCTTCTTCCAAACTAAAATCCGCAAATGGATGTACTTTGATGATGCTCATGTCAAAGAGGTGAGAAAAAAATGCTTTGAAAAATACTCTCTTGGAAATTTGTTCGCTGCTTGTATGTAAATCTGTACTGTTTTTTACAGATTTTGAGAGTTTTTTTGCTGGTTTTCCGCTCAGGATGCACACATTTGTTACTCCTTTTTTCTCAGCAAAGTGAAGTGTTTTGAAAAAAAGCATACCAGGAATCTCAGAAGCCCTATTCTTAGTTCTGTTCTGTTGGCTCCCAGTCTTGTTTTCATGCCGTTGTTTGAAAACGGTGCAGTTTGCCTGTGCATACAGCTAACACCCATCTCCTTCCCTTGCTGACAAGTAGCATAGCTGTTTAGTGCCTGTTGTTGAACTCTGCTTGAATGTCTACATGCCAGTCTTCCCCAGTGCTTGCTGCCAACAGCAAATTGTTGACTCTTCCATTAGTGCTTTTTTTTAACCTTTTCACCAAGTGTGAGGTCCTTGACATTAAAGACACCAATGCTGGGATCTTGGCACGACCCATTAGATTGTTTGGCATTACTTCATACTACCCTCCTTTTTCCTTCTAGTCGTGAAATCGCAAAGGTGAGAGAGGAAAATTTTCTCCTGTAGTCATGCCCAGTCTCAGTGGGGGGGAAAAACCTCAATGCATTTGTTCAGTCATACTTCTTAGCAGAAAAAAATTGGCAGGGATAGGTACTGCAGTGCTTTAGTAGAATACTCACATATGGAGCAAATTTGTTGGAGCAAATGTTCAGTGTATCAGGTCAAAGTTGTATTAGTACATGGGGAAAAATTGTGAGATTAGTATTACTGTGTGAATTAATTGCCTGGCCTATCAGTGCTTGCAGAGGTTCTGTCACAGCAGAAACATTCATACACTTGAAGTATTTAGCTTTGACTTGAATTTACTGTCCTGATACCTTCTATTGTTAATTTCATTCATTAACGAATTCTTCTGCTTTTTGGTTGATACAAAGTTAGAACATCTCAGAGGATAAGAAGTTTTTTATGGAAAAAACATCTGAAAGGGAATTACTATTTTTTTAGATTTTCTTTTAGCAGGACTTGTAGTCAGTTTAGCCATAGGATGATGAATACCTGGATTTTGATTAGGTTGGCTCAGGAGCTTTCTTGCTGAGTCCAGGTCAATGCTGGTTATAGAAAGAGTTAAAGTATGTCAGTGGAAAATCAAACTCTGAAAAAATTGTGATGGGGGAAAAGAGAACTTAATCTAGAAAATGATGAGAGAAAACCTCTCTTTTTTTTTCTCTTTTTTTTTTTTTTTCCTTTTTTTTCTTTCTTTCTTTCTTCTGGTTGTCAATTCAGATTGGTCCAAAATGGAAAGATGTTGTGACAAAGTGCATTAAGGGTCACTATCAGCCTTTGCTGCTGCTCTATGCAGATCCAAGAGGAACTCCAGTGTCAACCCAAGACTTGCCCCCTCAGGTGGATTTACAGCAATATAACAGGACTTGCTATGACAGCGAAGACTCAGGTAAGCAATGTGGGCTCTGTGCCTTGTACCCTCACGCTGAAATGTGCATGTGAACTGTTTTCCTTCTTTGGAGTGTGTCATTGCCAGCAGGGGTTCTTGTTGCTTGTTAAAGCTTATCAAGAATTCCAAAGAGGATTTCCAGTGTTTCATCTGTGAACCTCTCTCTTGGTGCAAGACTGTTGGTTGTTTGGATAGCAGTCTTTTCCAAAAAGGTCTGGAGAAAGAAATTGGGGGATGGGGGAAGTGAAGGACCTAGCTTGGTGCGGATGTAGAGAGGAACAATAACTGAAGTTTCTGCCTTCAAAAGATCTAAACCATCCTTAAATAGGATATTTATTGCAGGACTTGTTCTCACCAAAAATGTGAAGTGCCCTCAAGGTCAATGTTTGCAGTTCAACATAATGACCTCCTTCTTTGTTTTATTTTTCTTCTTTGATTTCTTCCCTGAGAAATGAGTATGAAACTAATATCCTCTGTATTAAGGAGTGTATGCACCACATATGTAAAATGACCTCTTCAAACTGTCCAGATTTTTTTACTTTTATTTACTGTAGTGCTGTACTGAAACTGAATCACAATGCTTCATGCTCTTCAATAGGGGATCAGTGCTGACTTGTTGAGAAGGAGCAGGTTCCTTTGATTTAGATACAAGTATTTCAATGCAGAGCTTATACCAGATAAGCTTTTGATTCATAATGTTAATTGTTGTAACATTATGTTCTTATTACCCTTGTTAATGTTTTGTATCTGAGTCCTTTTTTTTGCTTTACCCAAAGCAGTGTTTCACATTGTAGTTGCACTCAACAGTGTTGAAAATGAACAATAATTTCAGTATGGTACTAATGCGTACTTTCAGTCTGATGGATGTAGTTTAGTTTTGCATATTAAAAAGATTCTATAAACTTTTACTTAGCAAAGAGGAAGAAAGCAACAGGTTTTCAGAAGGAATGACAGTCTCCCTGCTTCCAAAGGAGCAGACTTTCCCCATAATCTCTGGCAGTCTTGAACCTGAGTTGGTATCTTTGGTATTCTGGGGTTTTTTTGTTAACTTCTGTATAGTTGCCCCAGCTCTCTTTTCTTAGCCTTTCTTGACTTTTAATAATAGCTGAAAAAGATTGAAATTTGACATTGCCTCCTTGACATTTCTTTCTTCCCCAGGGAGAGAGCCTTCCATCTCGAGTGATACCCGGACAGATTCCTCTACAGACAGCTATCCTTATAAACAGGCACATCATGAGTCTGTGGTCAGTCACTTCTCCTCTGACTCCCAGGGGACAGTCATCTACAATGTGGAGAATGATACAGCTTCACAAAGCAGCAGGGACACAGGTAGCCAACACCATTCCAGTGTGTGATCATTATTAGATAAGATGACTGTGGTAGATTCCAGTTGAAAATATTTCTGTATATATACATAACCGTTAATAGAATAATGAACAGTGTTTAATATCCTGAATTTTCAATCTGTAATGAACTTTTGGCATTCACCAAAAAAACCACAATTTAAAAGTCTTGTTGGCTTCTGTAGACCTTTGTCTAGCCAGACAAGCATTTACAGATTTGTTTTTCTGATATCAGCAATACTGCCTGCTCTGTTATGTAATTCTGTGATTGGAGTCTGCAACCCTGTTGTAGGGTTTGCTAAGTGTCACGTGTGCTACTTACTCATCTCATCTCCAGGCAGTTACTTCATTTCAGGAGTGGCAGCTGTCTGGAAAAGGCACTTTCATCACCAGAGTTCCTCCTACTTGGGAACTAAGGACTTTCTGTATAAATGGGTGTTGGTAGTATTTACTGCACCAGTGAGGAGCATAAGATAATTTCCTGCCTGTGCCATGGAAGCAAGTTAAGCTGGAATATGCATTGAGAAGATAGTCTGTATATATGTTCCTTTGGGCAGCTGAACAGTCTGCCTGAACACTCTTCAGTTGAAAAGAGGTTAACTGGAAGTCTACAGATTTGGTCTCCTCAATTATTCATGGCTAGTGTCCACAGTCAGCCTGTTTCTGCATACAGTAACTTCTGACATCTCTTCTAAAAAAGTATAAGTGCATAAGTTAAGGTCAGACTTCTGTAGCATCAGAAATAGGATCTACTATTTCTGTTTGGAAAGTTATTTTATTGTGCCGTAAATAGATTTTCTAAGAAGACCTAGGAGTAGAATCAAGAGCTGTTAAGTTGCACCAGAGTGACACGCAGTCAGACCACTTTGTCCTTTTCTTTGTAAAATTGTTCCTCTTTTGTACTGTAATTGGTTCATTTGTAGCAATCTATGGTACATCAAAATCTGAAAGAAATGTTTCATTTTATTTAGTATTCTTTCATTCTTCGTCAGAGGTCCAAGTAACTGTAATACACAGGCTAAGACAGTTCAACAATCCTTCCAGTATTTGTTTTAGCAAATACTTAATGGTGTAGGGACTAGTCACAGTCTTAGGGTGTGAGAAAGAAAAGAAAGTTGGAGCCGAAATTGAGTGACGCAAAAATGAAATGTATGTTTGTCTTCAGAGTACAAAGAAGAAAAAATTGCAAGAGCTAGTAAAATGCTATTTAAATAGTCTGCAAAAAGGGTACAGAGTTGATCGGATTAGGTTCCTGCCTGCAAATCTTGCCATGCAGAAGTTAGCAAAAAAAGGAGAGAAAGGGGGATGGTCGCAAACATGTAAGCATGAAGTTCAGCATGTTACCTTTTGTTCTGTCATTTTTAGTGACTTTGTCCTTTTCTTTTTCTTTCTTCTCCTATTGATTCTATCCTGTGTTATTCCCTTCAGCTTAGCCCATTTCTCCACCTAAATTCAGTTGTCCTTATCTTCCCTGATTCAGCCTTAGCTATGGTCAGTCTGTCCCCTTAGCTAGCCACTTGTCTGACATTTCCCCTCTTTTTTCACCTACCCACTACCTTTCCAAGTAAAGTCAGTCTCCCAACTAATAGAACTGCTCTGTCATGAAATGGTGATCCGTGGGGCTATAAAGAAGCCACCCACACTGACCTGTCAACTGAATCGCTCTGGGCAAGAGCAGGATTCTTCATTTAATGGCCATTTACCCACTACTCCAGCCCAGAAAATTATGGACCCTATCCCACATCATCCTCCGGGGAAGGACCACCATTGGGTTGTATGACCTCAGGCTCCTGGGTACTTCAGAATGGGGGCAGGAGAGTGGCTGCATAAGCCCTCTCTTTGCTCCTACCCACCTGTGCTGCTGAGAAAAATGTGCGTATTCTGGCTGCCCTGTTCATGCAACTGAGATTTCAGGGGGAGGGAGTAGAGGGTGTTCTGTCTTAACCCATTTGATTTCATTTTCTTCTCTAACGTGCTCTTAGGCGCACACACACAACTCCTACAAAACCAAACTTTTCCTTTGAATATTGCTGTTTGCTTGTGAAGCCATCCCAAGTCTGGAGGATGAGGTATTTAAGTGATGCATTCATCAAGAGACACCTTTCAAGCATATGGTTAGGCACTCAGAAGTCCTGGCTTGTTATTTTAGTGAATTTTCAAAAGTGAGTATTAAGTGTTAGCTGATATTCTTGGGATTTTAATTCCTGTGTTCATGCATTATGTTGGACTTAGTCTTTGCTTCAGAGTGTCCAGGTAAAGACAACAAAGCCTGTGTCCTACGGACTTCTGACTTTTGACATGTACTCCATGGATATTAAATGTCTGATGACAATTGGACAATAGTTGCAGTCTTTGAAAGGAGGAGAAAATATTAATGCAAAACTAGCAGCCCCCATTCTAAAAGACTGAGCTGGGCTTTCTTCAATGCAAACCCTCAGCTAGTGCTAATGACACTAAATATTGTCAAATAGTTTATCTTATGGCAGTTAAGAATGCTAACCAAGCAGTCTCTATCAGGTTGGAACGTGTAACTAGAGAAGTTCATACTGAAGAGAAACATAAATCTCTTCTGTTTTGAGGGGACCCACTACAAGGATAATACTGTTCTTGGAGTTCCTGGAAGATACATAGCAGTCAATGCTGTGAAGGGGAAAAAAATCCATCAAAGCACAGACTTGCGTTCAGTCACCAAAATGCTCCACATCTCTTTATCTTCATTGCCAGCATTTCACTTTTGCTTCCTCAATTTCTTTTCTTTTATGTAGTCTGCTTGTTTTTAAAATATTGGACTACAAAAATCACTCTTTGCTTTGCAAGTTGAAAGTGAGCCTTGTGTAGCTTGCTTTTTATTGTTTGGATTCCTTCCTATTCATTTATTGTAATATCTTTGTAGCAGTTATAGTTGCAGTGAATTGATTTTTTTCTAAACTGTTGCAGGTACAATGTTATATGTAAAATCTACTTTTAATATTGTTGATTTTGATACTAATCTCTAGAGCAGGGAGAAGGCTCAGGAGGGCCTGGAGGCTGCTAGACCACTCTTTGCTGTTAGGGATTTTAGTTTCCTTTCATCCTATGTGAGGTAAAAGTTTGTGATATAAAGGCTAGAAAAAAGTCTTTGTAGCTTATCATAAATTCCCTTCTTATCCTGCATCTCTGCTTGGGACTACTCACGTGAGTAAAGCCACGCGTGTGTTTGTGCTTGCAGGTTTAGGACTGTGACTGTGTGAGAACCATAGAATTATGCCAAGGCAATACAGAAAACTTGTGATGTCAAATAGTCTTAATTCCCGTTTGATGTGAGGAAATGGGGAGTAAATGGTATTTGAGAGAAAATACTGGCACTCAAACACATAAGCTGTAGTAAGGGTATGTTGTGTGTCAGCTGATCCATGTTCATGGTTTGTGCGTGTGCTCTTAGCTTGTGGCAGATGTGAATTAGCTGGCTTGGCCCTGGAGAGCCAAGTGAGGCTTCTTCACTGTAGACTAGGCTATCTCAGATTGTTTAGTGTTTGCTACAGGGAATGAGAGTGTAGATGAATAGTTAGTGCAGAGCAGCTGATTATGTGCAGTAATTTATTATTAGATGGTAACTCGTTCGTGTGTTTGAGTAGTCTTTATTCAGCAGAGTAAAGTCTGGCAAGCCGTCCTCAGGAGTTTCATGTCATTTAAACTGACATCAAGAAAGTGGTGTCCTTAGACTATTGGAGGACAAAGCAGACTCAACTTTTTCATTGGCCGATGGATAAGCTGTCATTAACCAGAGTCGTTGGAGGGGCTGTATTGTTCTTTTATGACCTTAAAAATGGAACATCCTCTCTAAGACAAAACCAAAAACTTACCTAAACTTGCCAGTTAGTGTTGGAATGTCTGCAGCTCCTAAGAAGCAAGCATCCTGCTGCTCTTAGCACAGTGAACACTTGATCTGAAGACTGTTGTCATCTCTACTGTGTTCTTGCTCCTTCCAGGCCACCTGACTGACAGTGAGTGCAATCAGAGGCATGTTTCAAAGAAGGGTTCGCTGGCAGACCGCAAGAGGAGTTCTAGCAGGTCTAGGCGGAAAGGAGATGAGGCTCAGTCATCGGGATACCATAGTGAAGGCAAGAGATGTTACTTTATTTTAAATATCAGTATCTTTCTGAATGTTTTTGATGTTCTAAGTGTGTACATACATTTCCTTCATTGTTTCTTTCATCTTTGTCTTTATTTAGTCCTCTTTGCTCTTTGATGGTAAGTGTTGTTGCGGTTGGATGTTTGTTTGTTTTGGAAATGTTGGGTTTTTTTATTGTCATTTTGTTGTTTTGGATTGCACTTTTCAATGTGTGCATGAAGATGCTGCAAGTAGGGCTGCTAGTTTAATTGAAGTTATTTTTGTGGCTTTTGCTTTCTCTACAAACTGCAGGAGAAACCTTGAAGGAGAAACAAGCCCCCAGAACTGCCCCCAAACCATCCAGCAGCACCAGCAGGCTGAGGGAATTTAAAGAGACAGTGAGCAATATGATTCACAGCAGACCACAGCAGATTGCCCAAACCATCCAGAATTCCCCTCGCGGAGGGAATGGTGTGGATCAGGCAGAAACACGACCCTCAAAAAGCCTGTCTGCACACGCTCGGGACTGGGAAGTGGAGAGTACCAGCAGTGAGTCTAAATCCAGTTCATCTAGCAGGTACCGGCCAACGTGGAGACCCAAAAGAGAGTCTCTGAATATCGACAGCATCTTCAGTAAAGACAAGAGGAAACATTGTGGCTACACTCAGCTTAGCCCTTTCTCTGAAGAAGCAGGTAAGATTTAGAGAAGATTTATTTATTTTAGAGAAGAATGTGTGGGAAGTGAAATTTTGAATGTGGGATTCAGGTCAGTGGTGAGTCATGTGAAGACTAAATGCTGTGTGGATATTCATATTGCATGTACTGCAATTCTGTTTTATTTCTGTGTGCTACATTAAGGGTAACAATACCCAACCCTGCTTAAATGGACACAAGCTATATTACTAAGTGTCCAAAGTTCTTCCTTTGGAATGAGCTTTTGTATCACTCTGGTTTTTTCCTCTGGCTCATCATGGTGTTTTTACTTGATGGCTCAGAGTATGGTGCAGAAAGTACTTTGTGTATCAGTGCAGAGTTCTCGTTGTGAAGATAAGAGCCTGGGAGCCAGTGATGATTTATCTGGGAAGATTTTACAGCTATGTAGCTTGTACATGGAGACTTTGCTGGCTTTGACAGTTTAAAAGAATTGGGAAGCATAAAGGAACACATAAAGGGAAGGTGAAGGGGAAGAGAACACGCCTCCAGGGAAGGAAGGGAAGCAAACAAGAATTGAGTGGAAAGACTTTGAAATCTATAAGGAAGAATTAGAAAAAACCCAAGTTCTCCTGCCCTCTGTATAAGCCACAACAAGTCATAAATGGCAAAATAAACAATGTAAAAAATAAGAGCATCTGAAATAGATATGACAGAGTATTGGAAATGCAGTTGGATATACTGTAAAGTTGTCTTGTCCAAATAAAAATTGTTATGGGGAAGAACGGATTTTCATTCCAGACTTAATTGTTACCTCAGGGGCAATATGGTAAGTTATACTAAAGGGGAAAGATTCAAAGATAAATCTGTTGAACGGGTTATTGCTTAAAATTGCTAGGAAAACTGTAAAAGTATTGTATTTTTCTTGCTTAATATTGCAGGTTTTGCACAAAATTAAGGATGGTTTAAGGTGATTTACGGGTAGTTGAGAAGCTAACGTACATGGATGGTTTACTGGTATTGAGGCTTAGGTCTTCACCAAGCTATATTGTTTATCTTGACAGGTAAAGAACTTACTGAGAATGAGGTGAAGGAACACACTGTTCAGGAGACAAGGTCGAGCCAGTCAAATGTCAGATACAAGCGTGGTGTGCTGGGCCGGGGCCCCCAGCACCCTATGGTGGATCAGCATCCTCATCTAATACAGAGGATGGAGTCTGGCTACGAGAGCAGTGAGCGCAACAGCAACAGCCCCGTTAGTTTGGACATGCCCTTGTCTGAAAGCTCAAGTACCCACAGGTAGATTTCGACTAAATTCATGTTTGGAATGATTGAAGTCTCGATTTCTTTTTTGTAGTTACATAATGGTGTAGAACGTTTTGCAAAACAGTGGTTCTAGTTTTAAATACAGCTTTATTGGGACAGGGAAGAAATAGTAGGGAGATGAGAGCCTAATCTTCTCAGTATATTGATAACTTAGTGCCAGTGAGATGAGGACAAAAAAGGGGCTCGAATGAACGAGAAAAATATGGTCTAAAGTGATGCATCTGAAATAGTTGTATCCTTAGTCTGTGATTTAAAAGCTTGTACTTTGAGTAGGTCATGGTCTTTTTTGTTTCAGTTAAACCATTGATTCATAGACACCTTGTACAAAATGAGAAATCAATAGCCTTGTATAGAAATCTTTGTTTTCAGACATACTTGCGATATTTGAAATAAACAGCACGATGTGTTTCTTTCCTTGACTTAGGAAGCTTCAGGTAGCCACAAACTGGCACTGTTTTTGGCCAGAATATGTAAGAATCTGTTCTGAACAACTCCTGGGCCACAGTTTTAATATAAATTGCATAATCTTACAGAGGAGAATACAATTACTGTCCTCCTTGTTAACTTTTTTTTTCCCCTGTTTCTCCCAAGATTTTCTTATGGTAGACTTATTTTAAAATTCAATTAAAATGCAAGTATACATTTTTGTGGCTACAAAAACGGTAGATACAAATTCTCCTGGAGAGATTAGTCAAATGGTAAACTGTAATTGCTCTCTTCTTGGAGGGATGTTCATATGAAGCGAGCAGGTGGATTTGTTCCCGCTTGGCGTAACATCCCAAAGTCTCACAGTAGCAGCATCTTGGAAGTGGAGTCGGCTTCATCAATTGGGAGCTGGACAAGCAGCCCACACAACATGGGAAATGGTAAGATACGCTTTGTAGGGATGCTTATGCAAGGTAAATTGTATGGGAGTTGTTCTTTACTTTCTGGATATTCATACTCACAGCGAAATTATAAAGGAAGGGAAAAGCAAATTTGAGGAACATAACAGTTTTACAAGAAATAATAGTAAGATTCACCGAAGGGGATTGCAAAAAAGCTTTGTTGGAATACGCCTTTGATCATGTTTCTCTGGCGTGTCTTTTGACTATTGACTTAACTGATAAAATAAAGCTATTTTTCTTATTCCTTCTTATAACTCAGTATTCTGCCATCAGTCAAAAATACCATTCCAAGCATAACTCCTAACTTAGTAGAGTTCTGAAAAAAAAGCTTGTAATTCTGTACAAAATTCAAAACTGTCAGAACCGTGAATGTATTTTTACAAGCTGTTTGGGCTGAGGATAAGCTTTTCTGCTTATATATCCATTCTAAGCAAATACTTTGTTCCAGAGAGGGCAGGGAAAGGCACCAGGGTAGACACTATCTCAATACCAGTAATAGTTGAACTGAGAATGACAACTGATGGATTTCTGTTGTATGAGATATTGAGATGCTTTATTTTCCTCCCATTGTCATCCACTTTATGCAGTTATATGAAAAACATCTCACTTGGAATCCATTTAACTTCCACAAGCTAGTGATGTGGCTAATTTGATATAGCATTATTTATAAATTACAAACACAGTAAGAAGCCTCAAGTTGTCATCATCAGCTTAGGGTTATTTCTTCCAGTGATTCTCTCTGTTCCATATGCTGTTTTTTGAGTCAGTGAATCCATGGGCTGTGCTGCAGAGGAGCTTGAAGAGGGTGGGGTTTTGTAAGTAAAATTTAACAAAGCAAAATTTATGTTTTAAAATTCTGTGGTCTCAGACTATTGTTACTTAATGTTAATTTTATTCTCCATTAATATTTCCTTGTCTTTTAAGGGATACTTTAAGATGTGTAGCTATCAAAAACATTTGGTTAATTTATTAATTTGTTTTGAAGGTGGAGACATCTTTGTTCCTTTAAAGAGTGAGCTGGATGAATTGCAGGAGGAGGTGGCAAGGAGAGCACATGAGCAAGAGCTGCGCAGAAAAAGAGAGAAGGAAATGGAGGCAGCAATGGGCTTTAACCCCCGACCCAGCAGGTTCATGGATCTAGATGAACTGCAGAATCAGGGTAAACTTTGAATGCAGTATGTTTTGCAAGATGGTGGTGCTGAAGTTTTTTGAACCTTTGAATGTAATTTCCTGTTTTAATTGTGTGTGTGTTTGTGTCTCATCACATCCACCCCCCATTACAGTTTTCTACCTTCAGGTAATGAAATACTGTCCATTTCAAATCTGTAGAAAGTGAAATTGTTTGGGATTTTGACAAAATTTCTTTTTAAATGAGAAAACAAAGTAATGTAGAGATGTTCTTAATACATCTGCATCTTTTCCATTTTTCCAGTGATATACACTGTTAGTAGTATTGATACCTAGATTGAGCTGTAAGCCTTAAAGCTGCTCTTGGAATGAGCAGGGCTGTTTGTATCTTTCAGGCACCTCAGCTCCACCTGCAGCAGAGGTGTTTCATATAAACCATTGTTCTGTTTCTGCTGGATTTCAGTACCTTCGCAGCCCTAAGAAATTCTGCTCATTGTGTTTTCCAGTCTTTGTCCCTGCCTGGCTGTGGACCCGCAGCCACAAGTACTCTGGCTGGATCTGATTGAAAATCTGGGCTGGGTTTAAGTTGCCTATCTTTTCTAGGGAAAAAGAATTTTTAAAAAATTAAAAAGCAAATACTAAGTTTGGCTGTCTTTTCCATGACTCCTCATCTTTCTGGTAGGAGATAGCAGCAAAACAGGTTTAATTGAAAAGATGCAGGTGGAGCAGAGGGAGCATGACAGGATTCACATGTAATACCTTTGTTATAGCCCTGAATCTCCATCTGCCAGTAAGAGGATTCAGGAGAAAGGTGGGACAAAGTGCACTTACCCAGTCAAGAGTGAACCTTGAAACCCGCTGGAACATTTACCTGGGTGTTGTTGAAGGGTGAGCAGAGCCAAGAAGGGTGAACACCTGAGCTCACAAGTAAATGTGTCTATGATGAGGGCAATTCTACTGTGGTATCCTGTGTTGCCAGGCCTCCTGGCCATCCCCATGCTGCATCCTTCAACCTGATGTAGAAAAGAGTTGAGGTTGCTGGTGTGCCTCCTCAGGGAGAGGAGAGGGGCAGCCCACAGCAGTGCTGGTTCTGGACACAATCCCAACTGTGCTCTGCAGCCTACAGCCATGCCAACTGCTCAGCAGGCAGAAAGATGCTGTACCAAAGGCAGCTGAACAATGTGATTCTCTGTGAGAATGTCTGACTCGGAATGTTTGTATAAGTTTTGGTGGCCATCAGTTTTCCTTTACAGTCTTAATGTGGCCTGCTGGTAACCAGGTGAAAAAATCTGATGTACCAGAGTAGATGGATACATTTTTCTATCAGTATAGTGCTTACTTTTGTTACATAAATGCCAGTGATTTAAAAATTGGAAAGTAAGCATCTGTTGTTGGGCATGTTGTCTTCTCTGCTCCTGCATAAAAGAAAATAGCATATACTTTATGAAAATACTTTAGAAAATACTTTACCCCTCTTTTTGATCTATTAGTTGATGGAAGCAAAGATTGCTTAGCTTTTCTTTGTTAAAAAGAAAGTAGACTAAACTAATGCTTGATCAAAAAAGAATTTAGTAAAATGTTTGAGGAGTTGAGGTGCATTGACTTGATCTAAGAAAAAGTGCTTTTTCTTTTTAAGTCTTTCCCCACCCCAGTCAGAGATGTAATAACTTAACAGACCGCTGGACTGCCCAGAAGGCTTGCTGGTATGCAGAACTCCAGAACACTTGTGACTCATTTTCCCCTCAAGTAAACTGCTAAATTCATGTGAAGAAAGCTAACTTTAGTATTCTGCCCTCAATTACAAGCCTCAGTTGCCTGGATTTTGAAACTGAAGGTGCTGCTTGATTAACTTACAGCCCTAACAGCTCTCACTACTCTCTGCTGGCTTTTAATGCAGGTTCTTTAGGGTTTATGGTAAAAGAGTTTGTATTTACATCTGTGCACAGTGGTGTTATTGATGGCTGATAAAGGTACTCACATTCTTTACCACAATGACAGAGACATTCTGTTAAAAAGGCCCACCCCTCAACAGAGTAAAAGTCAAGTTTTATTTTCTGCTTTCCCCTGCCTCATTTGAATGTTTAGTGCATAATTTGTGTAATGCCTAATAGGTGACACACATTTTGGGCATTTCTTCCTCTCAGAAGTGGATGTTATAATACCAGGGTGCAGTTTCTCTTTGGTATCCAAAATTGTTTATCCTTTTCTTCTCCAACACTGTTTTCTAAATTGTTGCAAAAGGAATTCTTGATAGTTGTCCCTTTCTTCTCAGCTTTCACCACCCTGTTTTCCAAGCTGCAAGACTGTTGGGGTTTTATATTCTGTATGTTATTTACATATTATTAATTTCTGTATGTTCAGTGTATGCACTAAACTTGTTTATGGAGGTATTTCATGCAGGTATGTACGTTCCCACTGGAGTCTGAGTTTTCTTCCCCAGACATGTTCGTTGTTTCAGTTAGTTTCCATTTTGATGAAGAAGAGACAGATGGATTTTGTCAGGAAACTTGACATGCAATGAAAAAACCCTAACCTGTATTTCTTTTACTGATACATTTTGGTTTAGATATTTGGTTTTAAATTTAGTTTAATTCTTCTTGACAGAAGTAATTTGAACTGACTCCTGTTATGTCTGTACTATCTTCTATACTGATTTAAAGTGTTGAAAATAGTAGAATAAGCCGGTACAACTTTCTCAGCTGAAGAAAATTTGAGGGGCAAAGTCGTTTCACGTTGTTTTACTGCTTGGATGTCATATCAGCATGCTCAGAATGTACTTGTGCTTAGGGAAGGTTAGGTGGTGCAGTCTGGGATATGCACAGCCTCTGCAAGAATCCATGTGTGGAAGAATTTGGTGATCACAAATGGGATTGAGGGTAAGTGAGGGTTCTGCAATGAATGAAACCAAAATGAAGGGTGCTGCCCATTTGCAGGGAGGAGTGATGGCTTTGAGAAGTCGATGCAGGAGGCAGACTCAATCTTTGAAGAGTCGCTGAATCAGGAGCAGAAGGGGGATTGTGCTGCAGCTTTGGCTCTCTGTAACGAAGCTATATGTAAGTAACCTTAACCGCCTGAGCTACTGCGCTTTGACTGTTTACTAATACAGAATAAAGTCTCAAATGCTACATCACAGTAAGTGGTCAGGTCAGTAGTATGGGGGTCCAGCTGCTCTTTAGGAACATGCAGCTAGACAGAATTTTTCATTTTTGTGATTATTCCCGTTTGGGGGGTTTTAGTCCGATTCCTCTTCATCTCTTTTTTCATGTTTGCATTCATTTTGTTGTTCTCTCCGGTGCTAAGGTAGTAACAGCCCTGGGGTGCTGATGTGCCCTTCTTGTTGCTAACCAAAGCGTTGGTATGTTTCAGCAAGCACCCGGTAGGTGGTTCCCCTTGCCACTCAGTCCTCACAATTTTTCCCCATCTTCAGGCCGAATTGCAAAGGCCATTAAGCTCCCCTGTTTTCCCTGGAGGGTGTAGCATAGGAAGAAAATGGTAGCCCACTCTGGATTAGCAGGAGGGAGCTATGCTGTACTTTAACTTTCATGACGAAAAAAGCATTAGGACATTAAAGTGCTTAAATGCATTGTGACCTTTGAGAATGTGTGCTATGTGATTTCATTTTATTTTTGGTGTTTTTCCATTATGACTGGCTGGCTGTCTCACCCCATGCTCTCCTCTGTCTGTGTAGAATGGCTGCAGACAGGGTGAGTAGCTCCTGTGCTGTTTGCATTTAGAAATTGGCTTTTATGGACTGCAGAATAAAGGGTGCAACATACAGCTGTGGTGACAGCTCAATTAGTTTTAATTCCAGCAAAGAATCTCAAATCCTAGCTGGGTATTCCTGCACACAAAGGGTGTGTGGAGGATGCAAGAGAAGAGCACATGACAGAATGAAGCATCATTGTAGTAGGGCTGGAAAGAGCCTGTGTGAAGGGATTAGAAAGTGGGCTAAAGTGAGGATATTGTTTTGATTTTATTTTGGTTTACTTTCAATTAATGTGTTTGTACACAAGCTGGCTAAGCTGAATGTGCATTAATGGAAACAGTAGCATCCTTGTGAATTCTTTTGTGGCAGTATTTGCATGGTCCATGTTTTTTGTTCCTGCTGCATCTTTTTTTATTTTTGTTTTATTTTTTTCTTTTTCAATTTTATTCCTTTTTTCTGTTTGTTTTCTGCTATGTTTTCTTTTGCATTTTAGCTAAACTAAGACTTGCCATGCATGATGCCAGCGCTAGCACTCACAGCAGAGCCCTAGTCGATAAGAAGCTGCAAATCAGTATCCGAAAAGCCCGGAGCCTCCAGGATCGCATGCAGCACCAACAGCCACCGCAGCCGCTGCCTCCGCCGGCCTGCCACCCACCACAGGGCGGCACCATGGCCCAGTCTACAAGGTAGTGCGAGTGCCTGGCCCAGGCACGGCCCTGGGCTGCCTCTGTGGGCAGAGCAGTCTGCAGAGAAATAGCAAACTGTCTATATTCCCCGGATGGTCCGAGTCCTACCGTGTTACACCTGTTCTTTTCTTCCCTAGCTTAAATCCTGTCATAAAACAGTCAGCCTATCCCATTTTCCCCTTTCCCACCACCCTTTCTCCCAGTCTTTATAGAATAGTCCAATGTGCATGTGTTCAAAATGTGATCTGTGACAGAGAATTGTAGCAGTCGGTGCCTGGCAGCATTGATGTCTCGTGCACCAAGGGAAAAAATACAATAGACAATAATCTGGCTAAAAAAAATGGGGATAAGTTAGGATGAAATGTGACTGTTTATAATCTGGAGCAGTTTCAGGGTTCAGTCAGTAAAAGACTGTACTGCAGTCAAAATTTTGCTATAGTTGTATTTATGTTGGGAACATCAGCCAGGGGTTTTAGTGCTTTGCAGTTTGAAAACCGTCAAGTACACTGCTCTTTTCTTTCTAGTCCACTTCTCTAGTGGTGCACTGGTACAACTCTTGAATCCAGATCCTGATCCTGTCACCTTGACTACTCCATCATTCTTCATTTTCTTTCTGTGCTTCCCAGCATCCTGTAGCCTAGCTTACCAGCCTTCCTCAGTGTCTCTTCATGATTCTTTCTTCCATACTGACTTTAACTACAGCATAATTAACTCTCTGCTATAACTGATCCTTTCTTCCTAACCTCTTTAGCATGCAGCTTAATCCTTCTTTCTTCCCATACCATTCCCTCCTAGCACTAGACCATCCCTATCCAATTTCTAGGCTATTTCTTGAACTGTTACTTTTTTCCCTTTCCCCTTTCTTACATGTCATATTACCAGAAGCTTAGATAAAATCTTGGATGAGAATCCTTTTACTGTTCCTTTTTGTAAAATGCCAGGTACAGCTATATACAAACTCGGTTAATTTGCACACCTGCCAGGCTATAGTTCATAACATTCTTTTCTTTTCCTGCAGTACCTGAATTACATGTAATGAAAGCTGATCTTGTTGTCAATCAGGGGACCATTATATTCTCTCTTCCAGGAGAAATGCAGAGCTCAAATTAGGCATTTTGGCAGGTTCTAAGAAAATGAAAGGCACTTTCTTAACTAGTTTTGCTAATGCTGAACTCACTCACTGCTGCTCTGTGAAGGGAGCGTTACTTTTGCAAAAAGTTATATCCAACCGAATGTTAATATTTCAACCGAAGAAACCCTATTCATAGCCAGAGTTCTGTACTCTAGCTTTGATTTAAATAACACTGTAGACAGTACAAAGTTTGCAATTGCTCACAAATAATATTCTATTTCTACACACATTAACTAGGTCTTCATGATAATTTTCGTTCCATGCATCTCAAGGAGGAAACAAAGCAGTGACTGACAATTGCCTTAAGTTTTCTGCTGGAGCTGATGTAGCCTGTCATTTTCTCCTATTCGGTGGACTTTGTACTGTTTGTTCTGTTTGTATATTAAAATGCTAACGAAATGCAGAAAAATGCCAGGGACATGTATGACCCAAGAATATAACTGTCTTGCATTGGTACTTAAAAGAATGAACATTATTTTCTAAAAGTATGCTTAGGATACACATTATTGCAGAATAATAGTTATATATTTAACTTGAAGTCTTTTTAACATTTTGGATAAATATCTCAAGAAATGAGAATATTAAGATGATATGAGACCAATTTCAACCTGTTCTTCCATTTGTCAAGTCATTCTTCATGAAGTTGCCTGGAGAGAGGGGACCTTACAGAAATACTGTCAGTTCATGTTCAGATCAGAAATATGTCCAAAGTATTTTAAAAGATATCTAAGTATTATGATTGAAAACAGATATTTTATTTTATATAAATGCTATTCTTATTCTTCTTACAGTTATCCCTGCTCACATACACAGTGTACTGGTTGAAATGCCTCTGGTGCTGTACAAGAATACTTCATACAGCGCCTGATTGTAGCAAAATACTCTTAAAAAAATATGAAATTTATTCAGTTAGACTGTTAGAGTAGGAAAAGAAAGTTAGAAGCAAAGGACTAACATGAATGTGTCTAGTGAATTAATGCAAAGTCTTCATCAGGATACAGTGAGCCAAGTGTGTTGAGCTGTATGTCACCTAGTGCAAGTGTACCCTAGGAATAAACGTAAGCAATGACTACTGCTAATCATTTACTCTTCTGTGTGTTTTAGTGAACAGACTGGCCCGCTCCAAGTACTGCTGAGCCAGGAGGTACCACTGGAACCCAACAAAGAAGTGGAATTTGGGTCCAGTTCTTTCTTCCACCCACCTGCTTCCTGCCATGAATTGCACTCATCATTATATCCAGAGTCTTCCTCCTTGCCCCCTTCTGAAAGCAATCCATCCAACAGGATCTCTCCAAACTTCCAGTCTGCTTCTGCTGATTTTCATGACCAAGTTCCCTCTTTTCCCTATAGGCAAGGGTTGGCAGAGAGGTCTGCAAGGACTGAGAATGATGCCCACAAGAGTGGGGAATTCGCTGACACAGCAGCCACAGGGCTGAAAGACTATAGGGATTGCTGCAGTAGCAGCAAGTTAGAAGAGGTTCATAACATAATGCCTGTTCTCACACCACAGTTCCAGTCCAAGACTAACACAGTAAACTCTGTGTCTTTGCCTACACTGTTTCCCTGTCCACATCCACCACAAGCAGCATCTCCTGAAAAGGACAGCCAGCACAGTCCTTGTTCCAAACTTGCAAGCTCTCCAGTGCGGCCCAGCATTGATCATTTGGGGGGCTATCATGCAATGACCCCTGCAACTACATCCCCTACACAGCAGTGCTCCTCGGATCCTTTGCAGAAAAATAAGTACTACAGAGCAAACAGCCAGGAGATTTTATTACCCTCACAGGGTGAATATGGCACAGCAGATGGTTGTAAATCTGAGGCTTTTAGTACAAAGGGACATGTTCGCTCCTTGGCAGAGCAGTTTCAGAAAATGCATGCAGTCTCCCAGAGAAAAGGTACTCGTGAAAAAGACTGGATTACTGCAGTGTGTCAGGATGAGAAGTCTCCAAAGTTAACACAAAAATCTTTCATCAACCATTCATCTTCCGGTTACAGACAGCTAATCCATCAAAACCAAGAAAACAAAAACCAATCTTCTGAAAAATTACACTCAACTGTGGATATTAGGGACGGGGTAGTTTCTTTGAAGGGTTTTAGTGCCCAACATGTTGCTTCTATGAGTTTTTGTTCTCACAGTGAAGAACTGTGTAGAAGAGGTGGACAGAATATAGCAGACTCTGTACCCTACATGGAAAGGCACTGTCATGATGGAGGAATGAAAGAGGTGGATGATGGAGCTGCTAGTAGCATGGTTGCCTCTATGCCTGTGGACCGTTGGGTGAATAATGTCACTAGGTATTACAGTTCCCAGAAGGCTAATAAGAATACTGAATGGCTTCCTGTACCTGGGAGGAGTCCACTCCTTTCTGATCAGAGAGCAGTTGGAGATGACTTGAGCAGGATCCCAGTACACCTGCATCCACAGTGGAATCAAGACACAGAACAGGAGCTCTCAGAACTGGAATCCCTCTATCAGACTAGTCTGCAGGCATCTCAGGCCACTAGGCCTTTCTTGGGAAGACAGGACAGTGCTAGGTATCCATTTGACCAATCAGGTAAGAACAATGCAGTTGTTTCTCTTGGTCGACCTGCCTATGTACTCTAGCGTAGGTGAAGATGTATTTTCCAGTCAGTTTAGTTAAACGAGTATTAATTTGTGCACAGATGCAGAAGAATTCAGGTTGTAGACTCTGGAAACATTCCAGCTAACTAGAGAAAACAATGTGATAGCACTGCCTGGGGTGGCTGCAGAGTAGCTGTTGATCATGGCAAACATCTGTTAAGAGTAACATAGAAATAATTGATCCTGTTTTTGAGTAGGGAGATAGCTGCTTATGTCAGGCTAATGAATTTTGCTGTTTGAAAGTCCTGCATCCCCTCTGAAATTTATTAAACTGTTTCTGTGCCTGATGTTAATGTTCTCCAGGTTGGGGAATTTTAACTGATGGTATTACAGTTGAGAATTTAGTCTGTATCTAGTTGAGGGAAGTAACTTGTAAAAGTTGATCGAGATCTGAGAGTTGAACCTGTGTTTTGCTAAGGACTGCCTGCTTTAAGTTCTGGAAAATTACTCGTGAAAGCAGCACTGAGGGTACATCAGGATCCATGAGACACCTTGTGGGTTAGTTGGTGCCAAAAGAAAACAAACAGGTTCCATAGGTGAGGACATCCAGCTGTTGCTGGGGATGTTCAGTTAGAGTCTGATGACAGCAGTCCAGTTCCACTTCAGCTGATTTAATCTCCTGCCTGAGATAGGACAACCTGGTTTCTCTGCTTCACAAGTGAAGCAAATTTGTTTATAGTCTGTGTCATAGCATTAAAGCTATGAATTTGCTGGTTAAATGCAAGGCAGCCTGGAACTGGATGGGTACCAAAGTGACACAGATATAGCTGTACACATACGATATACATTGCAGTGCATGCATAAAACAGATTTTCCCCTGCCCTGCACCCATAGAGGTGGAGCCTCCAGCATTCCTGACAATGTCAGACCTGGCTGCAATCAGAGTGAGTACTGCAGTAAAGTCTTGAACAGGTTTTTGTTCAACAGTTTGAGTTTTCTCTGGAACTCTCATGTCTTGCAGTCCACTCACAGACCAGTTAAGACATCAAATATGTGGCCATTTACCATTTGTTGTCCTTTTGGTTTACTTTCAGAGTTAGGCAGGATCTGACTTCACAACTTTGCAGATATTGTCTTGCATGGGCTCGAATCAGAAGGTCTTACATGCTTCTACTTAGCTGACTGATTTTTGGAAGTTCTTTCTGGAAATCTACTGCCATAAAGCCCCGTTGCTTTAGTGGTAGCTGGAGTTCCAGAGTTCTGTCATCAAACGACCCATTTCTTATGCTGACTTTTCTTGCCTATTTTCCACCACATGTATGATGTGAGATACAGATATTCTTCTGAAGTGAAATTTGTATTTGAGATCTTCTGGTTTGCTGTAACTTTCAGTTGTTTCTTCCTAAGTTCTGCAAATTCTGTGTAAAACTGAACAGTGCATCTACTGTGATGAACTGGAGAAAATCGCCAGAGTTTGGTCTAGGACTGCTCTTTCTTTCTTTTAACTTGGATTACCTATTCATTTTCAAATGCTGTTGAAACTTGGACCCATATCAACTGGTTTTGTCAAACCTTTGCGTTCAGAAGCATGATAAAAATGCCTCTGTTTCATTAGAAGGGCTTTACAGCACAGTTAAAGCCAAGACTTGCTTCTCCAGATGCAACCACCTCAATGTGAAAAAGGTGTTGTCATCAGCATATCACCTTTCTTCCTTTATAGAGGAACTGCCTGTGACCAGTTTAATTAGAAATTTTAGGATTGTAACTGGTTGATGGGGATTGTACTGAACTGAAGTAATTGTGGCAATCCTAGTTAAAAATAACACCTTTAACTAAAAATAACCTTTAACCAGCACAACAAATGGCTGAGAAACTGTAGCATTGAATGAGGAGCAAGTGAATTTGTGGGAACCCGAGGCTGACTTGTTTATCCCAAGTAACTTTAGGTAACTTCCTTCTGGTAGCTGATTTTCTGTCTGCTTGGGCCCGTAAATAATCTCACCTCTGTATCAGGCAAGTGTTTGTGTGCAGTTAAATAATTTAAATCTTAAATAGTTCAATTATCTGCTTCCCTGAAGCCTGCAGAAGGGCCAGGGAAGTAGGCACAGTATCCTGATAGACTGTCTCCCCTTCAAATGTTGGGTGTTAGCTGATGTGTTCATGTTCCGTGTGTACAGTCCCTCTGTCTTTGCTGGAGTCACACCTAAGGTAGTCAGAAATGTGTCATAACATGCAATCAGGTGCTGAATTTAATCAGTGTTTTCCTTCCCAGTCTCTGTGAACCTGAGTGTGAGGAAGCTGCCTGCTACAGCTGGCATGGGGCTGTCGAAAACCCCAACAGCGGAGATCGAGCGCAGTCTGTGTGGATCCACTGTCTCTTCTGTCTCCAAGGTGACATTTTGGTACTTAAGGTGCACTAGAGGGGGAAGGGCTTGTCCTGTGCAAGAAAGAACTTACAGTGGGATAAGTGAAATACATTATGAAAAAGATACTGAGGTCGTTGATATGAGCATTAGAAAGAGTTTTAAGTGCAGTCTAGCTCAGGATCAACTAGCCAAAATATGAGTGACTCATGCTACCTGCAGCTTGCATTCAGTCAAATCATCTAAATTCTGGAGGAACACACTCCTGAAAACATTAAGATCTAGTCTCTGAACTTAGTGATATAAGTTCCCTTGAATCAGGACTGATAACTGCTTCTTAATTTTACCACTTGCAAGGGCACAGGCCCTGTTTTTTTCACTGTGTCACTAAATATTTTTAAAGTGGGTGATAATTTGGTACTTGCTACAGTTGATAGTTAGTCACCTCAGAGTGGGAGAAGATTCTTTCTCATTTCTTCCTGGGAAGAATTTATTTAACTGGCAGTTACATATCATTGCCTGTATATGAAGACGTGAAAGTATTTTCAAGGGGAAATGACATTTCCTGTAATATCTCTGTACTTGTTAATGGGAGCTCAAAGTCTGTTCCTCTATAGAACAAAAGAAAGAAAAGATGGAGCAAACCTTCCCTTGCTAGCATATGATTAACCAGCTTCCACAATTCATCTTTTAATCCTTGATTTTCTTTTTCTTTTTTATTATGAGAAGACTGTAGTACTTCATCCTAAGATGACTGTCAGCTGCAGCCATGATTATCTCTCCAGGGGCAGTGATGCCTGTAGCAGCAGTCAGTCCTTTAGGTAGATTAATTCCACTAAAGACATCCTGACATTAGATACTTTTAAAAGAATGTATCTCACTGAGACAAATCAGTCTGTGTATATTAACTAAGGGAAGAAAGACTATGTAAGGAATAATATTTTTAATCAGCAGATCCAAACGGACCCTTTTATCTTATGTTTTCAAAGTAGTACCTGAATGAAGGATTTCAGGAAAGAAAAGGTCATTCAATATCATTGAAGTATGCTCCATTATATTTATATTAATCTGTTGCCTATAATTATTGTACAAAATTGGTATTATGAAAAACCTTGTCTGAAATGTGTGGTATTCTCTGCAGGTCACATATACCAGAGAACATAGCAGGGAACCAGAAGAGGAGGAAATATACAGTGCAGAGAATTTCCGTCGCATTGCTCGCAGTCTCAGTGGGACAGTTATCTCAAACAGAGAAGAGACCTTGGTCTCTTCTCACAGTTTTGTAAGTAGAATGATGTGCAGCTTTCCAAAGAGCAATCATCTGTGTGTAGGGTCCCTGTTCTCTCTGTCTGCATTTAGTAGTTAACAAGCACGACAGAAGACAACTCAATAATAAGCCATGATAAAAGTCTGTCATTTTTTGTTCTGTCTTTGGAAGAAGAATGAACTTTTATGTAAGTAGCAGAGCCGTCTTCTTCAGGTGTCACTGCAGAGTAGTGGCTGCTGCAGCTGGTAGGTATGTCAGCAAACATCACTTGTCAGTGTGCAGAAACAGCTGGTGTAAACACTTTTTTCAGTTGACCTGAAGTATTTTTCAAGAAAGCTTCTCGTACACCTGCAATTTAAAAAAAAAAAATACCAGTACCAATATGAAAGTTTCTGCTCTCTTTAGAGTTTATTAAGCAAGTAGCATTTTTAGACAGTAAAATTAAACATTAAAGGGGAGGCAATTCAAGACTTGATGCAGTCAGCTACATACAGAAAATAACTAAAAGTAAGGGGATTGATCTTTCTTTGGTCCTCTCTGTTAAGTAGTCTTATATGCAACTTAAAAGTGTCAGGAAAACAGTAAAAGGGTGTTTAGCAACACAGCTAGATATAATGTCAAGTTTTGGCTTGGACTAAATTTTTCACAAACTGAAACCAACTGTGTAACAGGTGTAGAAGAGTCTCAGTTGCAAAATCAGTTGTTTGGACAGATTGGTCCCATTGCAGCTCTCTGCAAACTAAGTATATGTCCACTTTGAAGAGTTGTCTCCTCAGTGTGCTTTGGTTGAGGGCTCTGACATACCTGGGAGTGCTGGAGAAGCAGTTACAATCCTCTAGCTGTCCAAGACGCGCTCTCTCTGTTAAGGTTTCTATGCCCACAACACAGGCAGCCAATAGGATGGTCATCTGTTACTGCTCTTCAAGTAAGGCACTGCACTCAGGTCTGTGATGGTGTGTTGTTCAGCCATCCTTGCTTTTTGGGGTAGGTATCTCCTAATAGAGGGAAATGGCACAGCACAGGCAAATACTTCAGCTGTGAAAGGTAAATCTGTTCACAGTCTGGAATCAGAGCTTTCAGTAAAGTCTGCTAGAAAATAGAAAGGAAGACTCAGCAATACTCTATTTTGTGGCTAGTGTAGCATATAATTTACAGTGCTGACTGGCCCGACATTGTTTCGTGTATTCAGTTTGTCAGCCAAACCTCCAGGAGTGGTTTGTGCTTGTTTTGGCTTCTTCTTTTTGGTGTAATTCCAGTCTAAGTAGCCCTCTACTTCAGAAAGATCTTTACTGGATTGATGCAATTTTTATTTGTCTGTCTTTTCCACATACAGATGCATGTTTTTGTTCCAGTGACTCATCCTTACTTCCTTGGATCAACACCACCTTTGCTTGTTTCAACCCAACTCTGTGTTTACTCATCATTTTATGTTCTGTTCTTCTCCTTTCTCATTTTATAAAAGGAAGCACCAAATACGAGGAAAATGCCAGTGGACACCAGCCACCGTTCTTCCAGCTCCACTTCCCTTCCTTTCCCCCATGATCCTCCTGTATTTCCCTTTGATCCCCAGCACAACCCAAACCAGGTGCAGCACCCACCCCATGATGTACTGATGCCCAGCATGGTGGGCAAGGCACGTAAACTGTCAGGTAATAACCACAGGACTTTTCATCCTTCTTCGTGATCAGAAATATTGCTGAAGTACAGCTCCTCAGTTCTTGTCTTTCATAATGGAGTTTCACCACCTGCCTGAATTCCTCCAGAAATCTGGAAGGACAAATCACATTTCTTCTTCTCCGCCCTTCAGAATTTTTCTGTGGTTCTGTGCTAAATGTGCATAACCAAAGCAAATAACCTTTATGGAAATGTGATGATGGCTTTATATAAAATCATAAATATTTTTGTGAGTTATTTTCATTAATGTAAAAGTAGCGGTAAGACCCATCACCTTGCTGCCATGTATGAGAGTACTTCCCCAAGTTACTCATTCCCACAAATCACACGTGTGCCAGTAGAAAGAACTACTTCCTGCATGAGAATTATTTTCCTGTGACAGCATCAAAACCAGTTTGATCTACCAGCCTTGGAATACTTTGTTGGGCTCCTCTATGATGAAACAAGGGGCTAGTAAAGAAATCTGTGACAGCAGCTGCAGTAGGATAAGGAGGGGAAATGCAGTGAGGAAAATGAATGCTGGAAAAGGTACAGCTAGCTTTTATTCAGAATTGCATGTCAGCCAGTAACTGGATGTAATAGTCATTTCATTGTTCTTCTGTCACCTGCTGGCCACAGCTGATAGTTCAGAGAGGACAAAACAAGAATCGTAACTAAGCAATTGTTTTAAAAATTTATTTCAGGAGATCAGAAGAACATCATCCAGAAACTTCTGGTTGTGCCTGACAGGGGTGAAGCTTTCCAAGGTGAAGACTACCCAGGTGTGGCACTGAGCTATGGGAGTCTCCCTTGTGTACCCAAAGGCACCCTCTCCCAGGGGCAAAAGCCTCTTGTGAATTTGCATTTAGGAGGTGGGGCATCAAGTGTGTCTGGCCGGTCGCTGAACACAAGTTATCCTGCCGGGCAAACAGCCACGTTACCAGATAAGCGAACAATGCTCCGGGGAAAGCCTGCTGGCCAGCCAGGCAAGAGTTTACAGGAAGGCTTCCTCCAGCAGCCTCCACAACATCACATGCATGAATCTCACACCATCGCTTGCAGACTACCAGCCAGCACAGACTACAGCACTTTAAGAATACCACGTGAGCCTTCTTGGGATCCCGGTGCTTCTCAAGGTTGCCCCGTGCCCCCCTCTTGTGTGAAGGCCCCGGGTCCAAGGAGAGTTGATATGCCTCCAGAAGAAGACTGGCGAGAGAGCAGCTACACCCCTCAGCCTGGCAGAAGGCGAATGCTGCCAGTGCATGGGCTGGATGGGACTTTTTCTTCTCCTTCCGAGGCACACAGAAATAGGCTGGCTCGAGCAGCAGCAGCTACTGGCACCATGCAAAATAATGGCTGGTGAGATCCCATCCGCTCCGTGTGCCCCAGTACCACTCTGTGGACTATGGTTGTTGCCAGAGTGTGGATTGCATGGAGACAGGAAACTCTTTCAATCCCTATCTGTGCCAGTTTTGTCTTAAAATGTAGCTATACAGTATGTGGAAACTAATTGCACTGTATTTTGTTTCTGACACTACTGAACTGCTGTCTGGATGGGGAATCTTAACTATTCTAGTCCTGGCCTCTCCTGGCAAACAAGTGCTATAGGAATGGTAATTTGCTTACGGGTAAGTTCAGGAGCGTGCACACGTTTTGAAGGAAGATGGCAACTAACAAAAGGACATTTTTAAGGACTCTTTTTCATGAAAAAAATGTAGCTTTGGTAAATTGTTCACTAAAAGAAACCCATCCTTTTCTTCTCCTTCTTCTCTCCTGTTCCTTCCTAGGGGAAAAATACTGACCCACCTTCCAGTTTCTAGTAAATCTGCACTTGGCAGGTGGTAGTTAGTAAAGCAAGCACGGTTTTCAATGTTCTGAGATCTCATATAGAGATTACAGTTGTGATTGCTGCAGAGGAAGTGACAGGGAGACATTGTTCATCAGTTAACCCAAATTTTCTCCATTTCTTTAAAGCAAACTAATGATGCTTCAAACAGAAAAGACTGTTAATGCTGCACGCTTAACTACACCAATGTAAACACAGAATAAGTTTAACTATTTTAGTGTCAAGCATACTTGCTTTTGTAAGTATTTTTCAAATAAATCTATGAAAATAGTTCTATTTACCTGTGTTTGAGCTTTTTGTTCTGTTTAGCTTTACTCTTCAGTTGGCTGGAAACTTCTGATAACATTCCTACACATGGAAAACATGAGTAAGTTGTTTATTCTAGTTCATTAACAAAGTTAATAAAGACTTGGATTTGAGGACATGCCTAATTTTGATTCAGGACTTCGTTTTTCATTACTACTCAGCACTTAAATTTCTGCTCATAATGGACAACGATTACGTGTCCTTCGAAAAGTATTGTGAGATAAACTTTTTGTTTTGAGGAAAACTACTGCATCTATGCAGGATGATAGTGTATGCAGATACACAGACAAAAATCATTAGAAATTATTGGTGTGGGGAGAAGTGTCATTTTAGTCATGCTTGCACTCCTGCTCCTGCAGATGCTTTCAGCTCTGGTGGTTAGGAGGTGTTCAGAAGCATGGCAGGCTTCTGTTCCATGCTTGTCCTGGTGCATGGTTCTGTCTGGGAGCAGGGCTGGAGCTGTGGAAGGTCTGCCCTGTTCCATCCCTGCCCTGTCATTCCCAGTGCTCCTGCTCTGTGACCCAAGGGGCTTCGCTGGCATTTCAGGCTTGCCTTGGTGGAATCCCACCAGTTGTTGCTGTTTAGCCTGAGATTGAGCTGCATTCTTTTCAGTTAGTGTAATTTGTCAGTTTCTTGTTCCTAAATAATCACTATTGCTTCTGTTGCAGTATCCTGTAACTACATTTTACATTTGGGATTACATTGCACAGTTCTTTGTACTTAACTGCTCCACTAGCAGTGGTTACCAGAACAAAGCACTCTGTTCTCCCACCCCTCTATTCCAGAAAAAACCTCATGACTTGACTTTTTTACAAATTGGTTTTTCCAACTTCATAATATGAAACTTCAGTAGTATTAATTTTCTAAATAGGAACAAATGGAGTTTATATTTTACTTGAAGCATCTGTTTGATTCATGTTTCCCAACAGATACAGGATTGTTAGTCTCATGGCATAGCCACCTCTGTTTTCAGCTCTTTGATACCTTTAGCCGATGATGAAAGCTGAAGTAGCCCCAGGATGGAAACAAGGATGTGGATAAGTATTTGACACTTTGCTTAACTTCAACTGTAACAAATTCAGGTTGCAGACTGAGTTTTAACAGTCTTGATAATCTAAGAAAACAAGCTGCCAAAGTAAAAGTACCAAGTCAGCACTTCAAGAATCAATATAAAGTATGAAACTTTTGTAACTGAAAACAACATGCTTGCTCAGCTTTTTTATATCCTAGTGACCAGGAAAGAATGGAAGTAGATTTACATAAAGCTCTGCAGAATAATTCTGAGTTGATGCAATTTATTAAAATAATCAATAGTAACCAAGTGGGTTTTTTAGGGAGAACTGTTCTGTTTATTCCATTGCAGTTCTAACTGCCAGGTTTCAAAACTGTTTTTTAAATGTCCTTTGTATATCAGTCACTTTCTAATAAGTTAACCGGAGGCCTGAAAAGGAAAAGCTGGGTCCATACCAAGCAAGAGTATTAGTACATCTGAAGAGAAAAAACTGAAGTACATCCAACAATATATTTAACATGGTAGAAAACATGAGAGTGGAAAAATACTGTTGCTTCAGCTTGTACCTGCACATTTTAGTAAGGTCAGTGAGATAATATTTACTTTGTAATTCATTTGACTGTCTTGTCTTTTCAGTAACATTTATACCATACAAAAATCAATGATGTAGTAGTTTAATAGCTTGTTGAAGTTTCCTGTTGCTATAGAACGGGTGAGGAGGAGTTTCCCACAGGAATTCAACAGCTATTTAGATTTCTTAAGAGTTAACAGTTTGTAAGCTCTGATACAACCTTTTCTTTGTCCCTGGCTGAAGAGTATGTTATTGGATGGAATTAAATGAAAAGAATGGCATACACACTTAAATTCACCTTCTTAAAACAAGTGAATGTCAGCTCTCCTAAAAATAAAATTCTTATTCCCTATATTTCTATGATCTCTCATTGTGTTTTTAATATGCATTTAGAGCTAACTCAAGGAAGGCGATAATAAAACAAAAAGTAACTTGGTGTTCTAGCATTAGCAAACTTATATAAGCATGATCCTTCTGTGTTTGGAAAAGGAAGTACCTAGCACAGTTGCTTCTCTCAAAGGCAACCAAATTTGTACCCACTGTTTGTGGAAATCATATTCAGACCTGCTGAGCAGCACATGTGCTCAAATGGAGCATGCAGCACTTTAAAAATTTAACCCAAATCTGCTCTGCTTTAGAGAAGGGAAGTGCCCGTTTCTTTTTAACAAAGGCTACTGCACCACGTTAAGATGGGGGGATTTGGGAAGAGGGAAGGAGCTGTCTTACTGATAATTTCCCCTGATTGGTAACATTGCTGGGATGGACTTACCAGCGATGGTTGGGTAGGATGTAAAGGACTGGCAGGATTCCGGAATACTGGAACATGCAGGTTGTGCATCTAATGTCACGTAGGGAGAGGGGCAAGGCAGACGTGTAGGGAGAAGGAGGAAAGCAAAAGAAGGGTGGATTGGAATAGGAAGGAACAGATGGAGAGGTGGAAAAGGCAGAATGAAAGGAAGTGTGTGCATATCTTCGCTCAGATGTGTCTCTTTTCAAGGAACACTCAGTAATCAGTGAAAATTTTCCTTTTTTCAGTGGAGAGATTCCTGTACAGAGATGGTCCTCAGCAGCGATGGTGTGCTGAGGCTTTAGAGAAGGAAAGATTGACCGATGGAGAGAGTAGGCAATATTTTTTTTAGAAGTCTTTGTTTATATTCCTGCTGTGGTAAATTGTGCAGAAGCACTTGTGTACTGCTGCTATGTGTAGAAATAGACATTGGACAAACAGTGTAAACTAGTAAGTCAGTGTTTGTGCCAGCTTGGGCAAAGATAAAAATGTGCTTGAGATTTACCAACCCTCACAACGGTGAGATGTTTTCTGGAGTCTCCTACCACTGTGCTGTCTCCTGTTCAGCACTGTGGCTGGTAAAAAGCAAAAGTGTATTTTCCTCTGTCTGTGCTTGCTGCCTCTAGCATTTTAGCACTGCCTAGTCCAGACTCTTTTCGAGTCTAGTTAAGTATCTGTAAGGCTTTTTTAAGGTTAATTCTTCACCATTACTATCACTGATGGAATCACATTTAAAGTTTCAGAAAATGTTTTAGAAAAAGCATTTTAGATCAATTTTTTTTTTTTTTGTTCTTTTGATATCTGCATCATTCTTCTAGTTCATTGAATGAAGCTTTTTGTTTTTTTTTTTTTTTAATCCTTANNNNAAGTTTTGGCTGGCCCAGTCCCGGATGATTCACCAGTTAATCACAGGCTTGAGAAGTTTTATGGGTATATATCATTAATCAAAATAATTTTAAATAGGAACGCATGAGAAAAGTGAGTACAATAAGCTACACTTCAGTAATAACCATAAGAATAATTTAATGTTTAATAAATTTAATAAATAATTTAATATTAAATTTTAGCTTAACTTCTTTACTACTCAGGCAAAATTATTTTGACGGCAGTCTAGGGTNNNNTCTTTTGATATCTGCATCATTCTTCTAGTTCATTGAATGAAGCTTTTTGTTTTTTTTTTTTTTTTAATCCTTAAAACCAAAACAGTATAACTTGGAAATGTTTTTAAGATTGCTTTTTCATTAATGGAAAAATACTAGACCAGCAATACAGTCACTTGAGAGCACTGATACTTTCACTAGCATGTTTGTGGAAGATGCAAATGGAAGAGTTCTGCTGAAGAAACAAAAACTTCCTTATTAACATTAATATAATTGCTTTAATATTAATTCTTGAGTGAGTAAGCACTGAATATACTCATGAATAAGAAGGTCAAGTGTCTGTTTGTAAACAAACTTAAGTTAGGTTTGTTGAAAGGAGGATTATCTTAAGTTTTGGCTGGCCCAGTCCCAGATGATTCACCACTTGAATGGTGAAGGCTTGAGAAGTTTTATGGGTATATATCATTAATCAAAATAATTTTAAATAGGAAC
>VWZN01004530.1:0-11869 GCA_013396955.1 Regulus satrapa | reverse complement strand
CCGGGCGCGGGGTGAGCGGGGGCTCCGCCGCGCTCCGGCCCCTCCGCGGCCCCGCTCTGCGCGGGGGAGAGCCCTGGAGCCGCACACGGCGCCGGCGGAGAGCGAGTGGGAAGGTGCTGCCGCCCGTGCTGTTGGCTGCTGTTCTCAGGTTCCAGTTCTGATGGAGAAAATTCACCTTGATCTATTTCTTTGTGGCCTTCCTTGGTAATCTCCTGGGGAGCCGTGAGAAGTCAAACGTTATACTTCTTAGGAGAAAAAAGTAAAGCATTTTATAATAGGTCCATCCATCTAAAACTAGAATGGGTCTAGCAACCAAAATGGTATAAAATAGTTCTTTTTTCTGAAGCCGGTGAAGTGTGTCATTTTAGTTCTTGGGAGGAGAATAATCCTTCGCAACCAGAGCATCCTGAAATATATGTGTGTTAGACCTAAATTGACAGTTTAGGGTAGAGCACGGGTCTTGCTTCAAAGAATTCCTAGGTTGCATTTACTCAAGTTGTGCATCACTTTATTTTGATCCCAGTGGTTTCCATGTTGCACTGTATTTGGTGGTGTCATTGTGGACAATTGCTATGGCAGGCCGGGCCTGTTGGAAGTCACAGGTGTACCCAAGCTTTTAAGATTGACATTCCTGGGAACACAGGGTCTGACCCAGTTCAAAGGGGTGCAGCATCCCTTTTTATGCTGAGGAATTTTTTTATTTATTTAGGGCGTTAAAGCCTTGGAATCCCATTGGATGTTTTGGACATTGGCATGTTTTCTAGTCAACTGGAAAGCTTCATTTGCAATAAGTTGTTAGTCGTTTTGAATTGCTGAACCTGTTGATTTGTTTTAACAAATTGCAAGGGTAAAGGTAGAAAAGGTTAAAACCAGTCTATGGGAAACCCGCTCTCCTTAGTGCTACTTCAGTGTGTGGTGTTTAGACCTGCTGACTTTTTGTACCTTTACTGCAGTTTGGGGTAAGAAGCGACGTTCTTCAAACAGTGTAAAAGAATCAATAGCAAATGATCAGACACTTCAGAACGCAGTGGAAAACCTGCTGATTTCCAATCAGTTAATAGTTCAGCTCGTTAAACATGACCTACGCATCTGATTGTTTAAAATTGTAGTCAAGACTCCATTCTAAGCAGAATTACTGCCTGAGTTTGCAGCATTTCTTTGAACCTCGGTGTTAGGATGCAGAGCTATTGTAGAGGTAATCAGCCTTGGATGGCTTCGGCTGACACAATTGCAGCCAGTCCATAGAGCAGCATTTTTCTGTGCCTCTGTTGCCGTGTCCTGTCCTTGCCTGTGGTGCTGAATCACTGCCTTCTGGAGGAAGCCTGGCCAGGTGTGCTCAGCTGTCTGTGCTGTTGATACGAAGGACAAGGGTGGTTTGGTTTCTCCTCCCCCATTAGGTGCAGTGCAGTTGGAAATATTTTTTTTAGACAGCGACCCCAGAAGTGCAAGATTGCAGGTTATGTCAGTCCTAAGTGGGAGTATCTATGCAGTTTGTTGAAACCATGCTGAAATGTGACAACTGTGTCACATCCCTCTTCACAAACAGATGCATTGCCTCTCGCCTACCAAGAAACGTTCACCATACTCTTTCCTATTATACAATGAATAGGTCTTTTATAATGTCTCAGATTCTTAAGGAAAGCCACAGAGAAAATATAGTGATATTATCTGGTGTGTCTATGTATTTGTCCACATTTCAGCTTTCCTGTTCTCTATACACTGTGTCTTTTGGGGAGAAAATTTGAATTCAAGACCTAAAGCTTGGTGTTATTTGCACTGTTTATTTTTATTTTATTTAAGTTTTATTTTCTTCCTCTGTATCACTGGTAGAGTGGGATAAAAACCAGAATCCATTAAATTACAGAGGCTGTGAGAAATTTAATTCAGAAGCAGAAATGGGCAAGAGATGCTCACCCGAGAAGAAATTATTTAATTACTGTACCATCAGTAACTAATTTTTTTCTAATAAGGTAGGATAATGATTAGGATGTTTCCCCCTTCATATTTTGACTTGGATATTTAGCAATTGATGGGAAGTATAAATATGTAGAGAAGTGTCTGAAAGGCTATCAGATAGATATATATAAAATAAACATAACAATGGCTTTAAACAAGCAGTCTAGCTGTGTCTGGCGTATCTTTCCAAGTATGAATTGTCTCATCAAAGGTCACTGGTTGCTTTTAAAATGTATAAGAAGCTCAAATTTTCTTTTACATGGCTTAGTTAAATTACCTAAGTAGTTTGTACTTACAAAGTTTCCTATAAATGAACGGTTAGTTACGGAACTGAAAAGCTGTCTGAAGTCAGCTTTTGGCATTTGGCTCCCAAAAGGAGTCTTGTGATGGAGCTTTTTTTTATTCTTCTCCCAAATAGTGATGAGAAAATGTACCTGTTGTTCTGATTCACTGTTTTCTAAGACACCTTTTTCATCTTTGCTGGATATTAGTGTTTTACTGCCTTGTGGAACGAAGATGTTCCCTTTGTTACATTCTGTCAGAATCTTTTGTTCTGTAAACTGCTGGTGATACTTAAGTGCTGTATCTGTTCTTTGGGTTTGCCTTTCTTTTTGGATGGCAATTGACTGACTTCAGTCGACTCACCTCACTTCTCAGCAGATGTGACTTTCAGACTTCACATTTATTAATGTATCTTTTCTCCTGATAAAACTGTCTCACTGCCTGGTAGTAAAGTAATTTTCCCTGGTGGGAACGGAGAAGAGCTTGGAAGCTCACAGGGATAGAGGGGTCCTGAGCATGGCAGGGATGAGCCTTCTCTGCCTTTCCTTTGAGGGAAAGCCCCAGTGCTTCTCTGCCCGCTGTGGGCAGTTCCACCCCGAGCTGTACTCGGGAATTCCTGTCCTCCCAGCATTACCCTCTGTCCGCTGTGGGATTGCCAGGCCTTGGGACAGAATCCACGGGACCTTGTCATGCTGACCTAATGCTAAATTTGGAGATGATGTCTGTCCTTCTGGAAAAGGAGAGATTTCAGTATTCCTTTGTCTTGGATAAAAGTCGTGGCACTGGCAGCATTTAAAAAAAATAATTCTAGGTTTAACTGGACAACTGTAGATTAATAAGTTTAATTTAAACAGATTCATAGCACTTGTAAGAAAGAGTGGCCTAACTATATCCCTGGGAAATACATTGTTAAAGAGGAGTTGGTATAGTTTTCATAGATGGAAATCAATAGAAATGGTTAGAATATTTTGAAGAAGCCAGTGAGCTTGTTGATCCAGGCAAAACTGTTCATCATGTTTCTTTACTGAAGCCTTTAAAGCTTAAGAGGAAGTATCCTCTTCAGGACCAAAATTAGTTAGGAGAGAAAGGATGTGAATAGGTGATAAACTCCCATGGTGGAGGGAGGTTAACAGCCGCCATCTGTGCTCTTCAAATGTGTTGACAAATTCTTTAGAAAACAATGAGTGGCAAATAGTCCCCCTCATCCAGGACAGCAAACTTCCAGAGATGCTTCAGTAATCTCTTGTTAAGCTGAGTGCCTCGAAAAGAAGTTGGAGATGCTGTTAAGAGAAAGAGTAGACTCTACAAAGGACAGAACAATTCTTTCTTAAACACAGAAGGCAGTGAACTTGGGAAAGAAATATTAGGATCTGTATGGATAATATTCTGAGAATATTAATGCAGTGGCCATCAACTAGTCTAATAAGAATTCAGGGAGTATTAGAGAACCAATTCAGAAAGAAGAGATTGCACCATCATGCCATTATATCTCTGTTGTGTTATATGTGCCTGTTGAATGACACCACATGATTTTGTTCCATCTTCCTGATTTTTTTTCTTTATCTAATGATATATTCAGAGGCATAGGGTGACCTTTGGGTGAGGTGGAATGACAGATGACAAGTCTCTGACTTGGAAAAGGAAAGGTGGAATAGGGGATAGAGTTAGATATGTCTTACCTTATGAATGGTGTTTAATGGAAAAGTTGAATAGGAAGCAACTTTAATTCTCGTCTCCTTGTGAAAAGGAGAAATGCAGTACCAAACAAAATGGAAAAGATGGAATACCTTTTCACAGAGCCTGTAATTCACATTGTGGAGTTTGTAGCAGTCAGATGCAGTGGAGGCAAAAAGGGTGAAAGGGTCTATTCAGGATCTGGACAAAATAGTGGAAAACAGTTCTAGCAGTGGTCATAAACATGGTAGTCTGGATGAAACTCTAGAGAAAATCCATAAACCACCCTGTTTCAAAAACAGAGTAATGGAGAGGGAAAGATCTATGCGTCCATCATTGCCAGAAGTGCATTTAAGCACTTTTTGGCATAGCATGGGTTGGCCATTTTAGTCTCAGGACTACATTTAAATACTTTTCAAACAAATTATTGTATTTTTCATGGGAGGAACTTCCAGAAACTTCAGCCACGTCAATTGAAAAGCTACACAGTATAAAAGATGAATGAACACCATGGCATACAAGATATATCCACAGTTTCATCTGAGATTTAGAATTCTATGAAACTTTTGAGACTGTAAGTACATTGTAAGTGAGGATGAAATAAATCAATAGTACCTTCAGTGCTGTTGTAGGGTTTCAGGGTTTACAGGGCTGCTTTTTCCTGCTTCTGGAAAGCTGGCTAATATAGCAGGAACCTTGCGTTCTGAGAAACCTCAGGATAGTTTTGGTAATTTGCAAGAAACTGATTTGGCTGAATCTGTCCGTTCTTGCTTGAGGAGAATAGGTAACCTATGGTTTTTGTCAGCTTTTGATTGTAGCTTTCTCGTTCCAGTAAATGCAGCTGCGTATTTGTGCTTATCTAGGATATTCAAGGTTGCTGGTCCACAGACCATCTGTGATGCCTTCATGCTATTTCTTTTCAAATCTGTTCTGTCAGTGCAGAAGAATAATTGGATATATTCTGTCCTCATAGCAGTTATGGGTGCTGCATCTTTTCCTTCTGCAGAGATGTTGGCAAAGGTGTGAAAACTCCAGGGACAGACTGAAAGATCTAAGTAGGTGTTAGGCTTTGTGATTCTTCTGAGTGACAATGCATAGACAGCGATGTATTTATAAAACCAAAAGACCGCAAAAGGTGACTGAACAACAGAAAACCACAGACCATATTTCTATCATGGTAACAAACCTGCTGAGAAAATGAAGGATGCTGGCCTTCCTTTTCACAGAACACCTGATACACATGGTGGATAACAACCTTATAGGTACCGTATCATGTATACCTGTCACCAAAGCAACAAATGCTTTGCAAACACAGTCTCTGTGTTTAGTAACCTTAGTAATGGGAGGTGAGATTTTTATCCGGGAAATCAAAAACATTCTTGAAACAGAAAACGCAGCATGCGGGGTTTAACAGCCAAAACTAAATCCGTGAAACATGCCATGAGCTCCTGGTGATGGAAGAAAAATGGCTCATTTTCTTTTGCTGTCAGAGAAGAAGAATTATTGAAGTTTTACGGTCGTAGGAACAGAAACAGTTTTGCTTGTGAAAGTCCAGTACCTTGTATGGTTGATCCCTGAAGCTGTTTCTTACATTAGTCTACAGGCTTTGATCTCGACTTGTTCCATGAGCCCCTTCCAGTGGGGTGTCTCCTGACACAAGCCAGATTTAACCAGGTTATTACAATGGGCATATGTATCAGTGTGGCTTAAATTTACAGTATCTGCATGTAAGATTTCATTAGCAGCTACTGTTTTATTTAGTTACCAGGCAATGCGAGCTCTGCTTTGGGTCTGGAAGTAGCGTGTTTGTGTTAGTTGCCATATTGCACCTCTCAGCAGGAATTATTATATTGGTTCAAGTGCCACACTAATGTAGTTTTTCTCCTTTGAACTTCTTACTCCGTCCTGGGAATTTTCCTTTCAGATTGGTGCTAACTTTTGAATCTCCACAGCATGCTTTATTGTAAAGTATCCATGTACCCAGAAGCTCGTACAAGGTCAGTGTAGAGCTAGGTTTAGAGGTTTTGCTTTCCATATTTCTTATTAATTCTGCAATATAAAGGAAAAGTGTTTTTTTCTTCTTTGTCATCAAAATATTTGTTAGCAAGTCCTAAAAGCTGTTCACTGTTTTTTTCCTCAGCACTACGGTTTACATTTTTTGATCATTGTAATGAAATTGTATAATATGTATGTATTTTTGAAGTGAAATTGATTAATTTTGACTAGTAAGCAATGGTTTGTTTTAGAAAATCTTATCTGTAGTTATAAATCATGATGTGTTACATTTGTTATTAACATATATACTTTTACTAATAAGATACTGCCGTGTGTATTACTTTAGAGATTCCTCTCTAGATACTTTTCTATTGTTTAGCTTGGCTGGGAATGGAAGAAGAGAATCCTTTAATGCTCAACACCATGTTATTTCCTTAGGGTAATTCCTCTTAATTACCATTCTGTAACAGTCCCAAGAGCACAGGTTGTGCACAAAGATTTTGAAACATGGATTATATTTGTGTCTTGGAACACATCATGCTGCAATTCTTTTTCCTTAGGCTATAACATTCCATGACTGCTTCATCAAAGGTTTAATTAAACTCATTAGTTTGCAAAAATTTACTACATGCTTCAAAAATCATCGTCCTTAACCTATTAAAAGCAGTTGTAATATTTTTCAAAGGAATGCATTCTAATACAGTATTAACTTTTGCTGGAATAAAACTTAAAGTATAAAAATGGAAAGAAACTATTTGTCTAAGAAGTGTTGCTATTTATTTACTGGGTGATAAAGATCATGGCTAAAATCTTTAGCCATATTTTATTCTGCCTTCTTCGAAAATTATTCTTAAGAAATCCTTCTTGAGCAATGGGAAAATACATGTATTGTGTGAAAAGGATTTTGTTAAACTCTGAGGAACTGGTTTTAAGACTTCATTTTTTCATGAGGCAGGCATAACTTTAGAGATGCTTAATTGCTTCTCATACCACAGTTGTGGGTTTTGGACATTACAAAAATGCAAATTGCAAATTGCAAAACAAACCCCTGGATATAGAGTTTTCAATCTGAGTCTTCATAAGTATATTTATCCAAATTGCTTGAGACAGATCTTGACACTGGAGTGAAACAGCTGGGCTTTTAGCCTCCCAGAGAATATAATTTGATAGACAGCTCAGAGATTTATTTTGTTAGTAGATATAAGAACTTTATGAAGAGAAGAAAATTTATTTTACCATGGACTTAAAACCCCTGAAACAGCTGAACTGCCATAAGGAAGAGATCTTCTTGAATTCTACAGCCACAGGTAGTTGGAATAAGTTAGTAATGCTTTTCACTTAAGAGAACGAAGAGCAGGTGGTCACTTCAACAGACCATTCTCTGCCAAGGCCTGCATCTACTGAAAAAAAACCTCCAGTAAGAACAAAAGAGTCATCTTCGACCTAAGTAGATCTGAATAATATTTGGGTTATTGAAGCACAGTTCTTACGAAACTGTGTCTTGGAGGTGACTGACTTTGGTTCTGGGAAGGTGTGTGAGATCTCTAATGATCTGGAAGGAATTAAAGCAGGAGAAATCTTTGTGAGTTGTCTGGTCTCTCCTAAAAAGATGAGCTCAACACTGAGTTGCTGAAGGTAGTTGTGGGCCCACAAATAATGTATGTAAAAACAGTGGGGCAAGAAAGAGCCTAAAACTGCTTCATGTACAGATTGATGTAAACTTTCAAATAATGTAAAAAGTAACATTAATAGAGTCTGAAGGTTGGAAAGTTAAGTTCAGAAAAGCAGTTAATATTTAAACTGATGCTTGCATGGTCATAATTAAGTGGTTGTGAAAATTAGATAAATTCTCTTCTCAGAGCCACATTTATGTTTTTGAACAGCTATGCATGGAACAGAACAGACAGATTGTCTTTTGATATCTTAAATAAGTTCATTAACATTGGGGCTACATGGAATTTTAACACTTCTGACTGAAACTTGAGTTGCTGATAGAGGAGGCTCAAGGAAAAGCATATAATTTCCCTTTTGTTAGTCAAATACTTTCTGTTCCCAAAAAAATATGTGTTTGTTCTACACCATGAAGAGGCACATTCTGCAGCTTCTTCCTGTCTAGAAACTTTTGTAAGAGGAATAGTAGACATATCTCTAGTTTATTTTCTAGTATAATTTAATTTCAGATTTATGCATCAGGTGTTTTATTGATAGATTTTTATTACTCCATAAAACAGAAGGGTAGCAATGTATACTAGTAATCTAGAAATCTATTTAAATGAAGTCAAGGAATGTTTCAGTACCTAAGGATTGATTTTTGGAATGTGAAGTTTAACTTCAGAGAGTAAGAAAATAAATATGAATACTCTATCTACAACTGTATTCATGCTTCTGAATTCTTATCTTGGAATAGATGTGCTCCTCCCCGTTTTCACTTTTAACATGCAGTATTTAAGTGGTGAGAAACAGAATCATTTTCCTTCTGTTACAGTTCTTTCAACAGTATGCTTGAGGAGAGGACAGGGTCAGATTCGTTGTATTTCCTGTAACATCCTGAGTGCCATGACATTGCTTAGTGGCAGTTCTGAAGTATCCTCTTTTTCCATGGCTCACATCCACATTTCACTCGTGCAGTAACTGAGCTGCTACAGACTGCCCCCTGTGCTGCTTTGGTCCCCAGCCACTGCTTAGTCCTTTTATTTCTAGTTCTTCAAACAGGAGTGGATCCTTTGCTTCCTAGCTTTGCCTTTGTTTTGGTGGTTCTTTTTGTTTGGTTGAGGTTTGTTGGTGGGTTTCTTTCCCCTGAGGCTTTGATGATGGGATAATTTTTAATGCTTCTGAAAGTCTGAATGGCTATTAAATGGATAATCCTGCATCACTGGTACCTCATGAGTCCTTCAGGGAATGCTGGTATGTTGGAGAGAGATTATTTCCCTTTGCAAAGTCAGTTTTGACTCTTGCAGATATTGTACCTGTTACTATGCCTTCTAAATCTGTTTTATAGTTCCCACAACCTTGCATAGTATAAATGTTTATTTTTAAAACTTCATGCACAGGTAGCACTATTCTGTCCAGATTTTTGCAATGTCATAAAATTGCTTGGTGCAAAGACAAGTTTGCTACTTGGGGTAGCAGCTCTTCCATGATAGATCCCCGTTCCTAGATGGACTCTCTTTTTCAAGTAGCAGTGTCGTGACTGCCGTTTGTTCTTTCTAAATTCCAGCTGTCCCTTTTCCACCAACGCATCGCTTGACATCTGAAGAAGTGTTTGACACAGATGGAAGACCAAGGGTTGACATTTTGAAGAACCACTTGATAAAGGAAGGTCGAGTGGATGAAGAAATTGCACTTAGAATCATCAATGAGGGTGCTGCAATATTACGGAGGGAAAAAACTATGATAGAAGTTGAAGCTCCAATTACAGGTAATATTTCTAGGTAATTTCGTACTTAAATAAATTTGAACAAGCCAGATTTTTTCAGTAGTAGAACTTGTCTTAAAATTGCTAAACCAGAACTTCTCTGTTAGTCCTACTGAATTACCCCTCACAACTGCATTTGCTTAACAGTCTGCACATTGTTTTGCAAAATGAAGGCATTAAACCTATTTAAAAAGCTAGTAGGATTGGTATTAAAATCGGGGAAAAAAGAAGGGAGTAGCTAAATGCTATTGAAATGTGAATTTCTAATTCCTTCAATCTAATAAGTAGTAATAAATGCATCTGCCTGAATTCAGGATAATTCTGAAACCTAAATATGTGGAGAGAAGCTGATTATTGTGGTTTGAAACAGATACTATGAACTGGGATTCTTAGTGAAAAATGCACCTTCGTGTTGTCGTAAGCCAGACTGTTGACTGCACGTAAAACCAAAAAGCCACAAAAAACTTCTTGTGAGAGAAGTGGTGCTGACAAAGATTGGTTTAGCATCTTTGGCACTAGGGCCAGAGCCACTGGGATATAAAACTGACTTCTAGGGTTTTCTTGAGTGTTTTCATAGTTTGAACAGTTCTGTTTCTGATTGATGTGGTGAAAGGTAGAATGGTATCCTTTAATACATATAAACAGTCTAGACTCATAGAAAGTAATGTTGCATGTTTGTTATTTATGATAATGAAAGTAGATTTGCTTTTTATCTTGAAATCAGATTTTCTTTAATTTAAACATGTTTTCTTCTAAATGGACTTATATAAAATTAGTGTCTGAAAGCTTCTTTTAAGGCATCAGCTTGTTATTTGTTAGTATTGAGTAAATGAAAACTTTACATCAACACATTATTATTGATGACATTTCAAAAAAATGAATGATGGAAATGGTGGAAACTACTAAGTGGCTGACTGAGCTCAGAGTCCTTTGAAATTCCAGATAAACTCAAAGTCTGGTTAGCATTTTTATATTTTTACCTGTATATGCAGATAATTGGTATATTGGCAACTTAAAAAAGGAGGGAAGTTCTTTCAGTGTTTGAGTAGAAATCTTAAGGAAAGAGACGTAAGAGTGCACATTCTACTTAGCCTCATTTTGCTCTAAGGGAATAAAAACCTTTAAAATGTGGTGTGCCATATCCCATATTTCTTTCCAAAATTAGGACAATTTTTTTCCCCAAAGATTTTACTGATAAACTCTGAGAAGTCAGAAGATGCTATTTGTCAGTTGTTCGGGGACATTTTGCATCAATGAAAGGCACAGTCTCTCAAATTCCTGTTAATTGGTACCAGTGACACCTTATGCAGAAGTAAGAAGGCAGCTGCTGACTTCCATTGAAGTGGGAGCTCCTGTGGGAGAGAGGACATGGAACAGTTGTCTCTTCCATGCATCTTTTAATTACTTTTTAAAATTGTGAGATGACCTGGTTTTGCTGTATGCTCCCTAAACACTTCCCATCTGCTGCTATCTTTGGCACTTCTGCCTTTGGTTCCCGACCACTGGTCTTGTCCCTTCTCATATTCTAAAAACACAGGAAAAATCCACTGTTGAAATAATGAACATGGTTATTTGAAGGAGAAAAGTAACTGAGCAAGGAGAGGATATGATTTTATTAAAAATTATGTTAGTCTGACTCAGAAACAAAAGTACACTCCCTGCTTTTTCCAAGTTGTGAAGCAGCAGGCATTTTCAAATACACATACCAAGGAGAATTTGCAAAGATACTTAAGGAATTGGGGGGGGGACATTAAAGAGGTGCTGACAGCTTTCAAGACCTCAGTGCATGAAATATGTTGGAAAAATACCCCCCAGTCTCCTAGACTCAGTATTGTCACTGGTAGTGAAGACAACTTAATGAAAAGCAAAGGGTGGACCTTCAAAAATTTCTGTTATTCCTGCTTTATGCCTGCCTTTCTTCTTAATTAGAAGTACTTTGTGGCTGTTAACCTGTAACTTGGTAACTTTTCTGTTAGAGTTTTTTAAAATTAATTCGAACAAAATTTTTGCTTGCAGTGTGTGGTGATATTCATGGCCAGTTCTTTGATCTAATGAAGCTGTTTGAAGTGGGAGGATCACCTGCTAACACAAGATACCTCTTCCTCGGTGACTATGTAGACAGAGGTTATTTTAGTATAGAGGTAACTGAATATATTAATCTGTTCTGTCCTAATTTTTTGATAAGCACGCTTTCACTTAGGTTTTCAACTAAAACTTTAGGTCTACTTTAACATTTGAATGTATTCTTCCTTGCTGTGCCTTCTCCTGTGATAAAGGCCTGTTTACAGGAGGATGTTGACGGGTCGTTTGGACTGTCCTGTTGAAATCACCAGACTTCAACATTGTTTTTCTTCGCCAGACTCATTTTTTTCTCCTCTTTCTTTAGCTAGTTTTCTAAAAGTTGAAAAGTTTTCTGTTACATTATTATACATACTGGTGCTTGTCTGCTAATGTGTTTATATGTTTGTGGAGAACAGGTGAGTCATGACTGCAAGGTCTTTTAATTATTTGTAATATTATTATCTGTTTAATATTATTATATGTTTA
>VWZN01004529.1:79295-90586 GCA_013396955.1 Regulus satrapa | reverse complement strand
CTGTTCAGGTGGGGAAAATAGGCTAAAAAAATCAGGGTGTTCCCTTGGCTCCTTGCTGAATGAGAGCTTCCAACTTCTGCTCCCTTTTTTATTTTGGGAAAATGTGTACAGTATTTTCTAACAGAAATAGAAAACTTTGTTGACATGAAGTATTATCATATTGACACAAATCAGTGAAAAAAACCAACAAAGAGAACCCTTTGTTGTTCTGCTGGATAGAGCTGTCACGGAAAGGTTTGATTTATGGATCTATTTGATTTATGGTTCAGGTTTATGGTTCAGATTGTCAGTTGTGGAATCTGGAGGACAGTGACTAAATTCTGCAAGAGAGCATGCAAATATGACTGAAAATGAGGACAACTGTAAAGATTTCAGATAAAAGGTATTATGGCTTTAAAGACGGTATCAAAACTGGTGTCAGTATTCTGCTTTCCTCATAATTTCTTTGTTTTGTTTTGTTTTGTTTTTTCTTTCTGGTTCTTCTGCTTACTTTATTAATAATTTTTTATTTTTTCTTTCTCCTGCCAGGACTGCTAAAAAGGCATTATTCAAAGCTTCAAAAGATTTGCATCTGCAAACTAAGCCTAACATTAGCATTTGTAATGAAGAATAATTTCCTCAGAGCTGGACTTTTGTGGCTCAGCATCAATGAGTTTCTAATTAGGTGATGAGATAAACCAATCTTGCCTTAAAAGAGAGCACATTTAGGGCCAGGCCCACTTCCAGGTGGCATTTTCTTGGTGGTTGGGCTTTTTTCTGCTATTTTTTTTTTACTCTTNTCTTGTTTTTTTTTTTTACTCTTCAATACACATATAGGATTAAGGTAAATTTGCATTATTTAAAAATCTATTTATTGAGTATTTGAGGAAGAGTGATAATTTATTAAAATGGATGTTATTAAAATACCAAAGGATAGAGAAACCTAGAAATTATGAAGAGCAAAAGCCTCCAGAATTCCTTTAGGTAGCTGTAGGCATTCATGGACATGAAAAATGACAATAATATACAGATTCTTTCTGATACACATAGTTATTACTATTTATCATTCACCACATACAGTGAAAGTTTACCAGTCACCTTTTTAAAAAGGGTACTCTTCTGCTTGAAACTGGAAGTTAACCACTTATTCATAAAATAAAGGATGATTTAATAAACGTATCTCATCCTCTAACAGTATGTAGTAAATAGATCCTCTTTTTGGACACGTTCTGGGAGGAATTAAAAAAAAAATTATAACCCCACAATCTATTCTAGTCACTGGCATTGGCTTCTAAATATCAGAACATATAATTTGATTGAAAAGTAAAATCTACATTCCTAACTACAATGAAAGGGATAGAAGAGGAAACTGATTCCACTCTTGCAGTCCTTTCTTGCCAATTCTCCCAGCACATGGATCCAACTGAGCATTGGAAATTGTGCTTTTCCTATACTTCTTGTGTTTCCATTAATGATCTTGCTTCCACGTTCTCTTGGCAAATTAGGACACTATAGATGTATTCCTATTGCTTGACTAACTCCATTTTTTCTTATCTTTTTGAAACTTTTGAAGTGAAATTTTATGAATATCTGATTTTTGCTTCCTATGAGAGAACCATCAGCTTTCTGCTCAGCCCTAAGTACCTAAGTCTATCTGTGCAAGTCTGTGTCCTTCAGCTATTTGCACTGAGTGGCTGTGTATTGTGAGAGATGCTTATAGAGCAGGAGGGTGCTTTTTTCCTCCATTTGTTCACTCCATTGTTTGCTTGCTGAGTTGTTCCAGACACTTCAACAGTGAGTCAGTGTCTTCTAAAGAGCAGAAGGGCTCCTTGTAATTTTTTTTTTTAAATAGAATGGGAAGTTGTCTATAACACATGCTCACTGCTACTGTGTTAAAAGGTCTATAAAAGCAGGCATCCTGAACCATTTTGTAAAGTGGTTGTGCAGAAGCTTTGAAGTGTTAGAGAAGCTTTGAAGTGCTACAGTGTTCAGTCAAAACAACAGTATATTCTTCTGCTAAAAAGACTTAGAATATCTTCCTTTTTCAATCTGTTCAAAGTTGAGAAGTAGAAANTGTTTTGTTTTGTTTTGTTTTGTTTTTTCTTTCTGGTTCTTCTGCTTACTTTATTAATAATTTTTTATTTTTTCTTTCTCCTGCCAGGACTGCTAAAAAGGCATTATTCAAAGCTTCAAAAGATTTGCATCTGCAAACTAAGCCTAACATTAGCATTTGTAATGAAGAATAATTTCCTCAGAGCTGGACTTTTGTGGCTCAGCATCAATGAGTTTCTAATTAGGTGATGAGATAAACCAATCTTGCCTTAAAAGAGAGCACATTTAGGGCCAGGCCCACTTCCAGGTGGCATTTTCTTGGTGGTTGGGCTTTTTTCTGCTTTTTTTTTTTTACTCTTCAATACACATATAGGATTAAGGTAAATTTGCATTATTTAAAAATCTGTTTATTGAGTATTTGAGGAAGAGTGATAATTTATTAAAATGGATGTTATTAAAATACCAAAGGATAGAGAAACCTAGAAATTATGAAGAGCAAAAGCCTCCAGAATTCCTTTAGGTAGCTGTAGGCATTCATGGACATGAAAAATGACAATAATATACAGATTCTTTCTGATACACATAGTTATTACTATTTATCATTCACCACATACAGTGAAAGTTTACCAGTCACCTTTTTAAAAAGGGTACTCTTCTGCTTGAAACTGGAAGTTAACCACTTATTCATAAAATAAAGGATGATTTAATAAACGTATCTCATCCTCTAACAGTATGTAGTAAATAGATCCTCTTTTTGGACACGTTCTGGGAGGAATTAAAAAAAAAATTATAACCCCTCAATCTATTCTAGTCACTGGCATTGGCTTCTAAATATCAGAACATATAATTTGATTGAAAAGTAAAATCTACATTCCTAACTACAATGAAAGGGATAGAAGAGGAAACTGATTCCACTCTTGCAGTCCTTTCTTGCCAATTCTCCCAGCACATGGATCCAACTGAGCATTGGAAATTGTGCTTTTCCTATACTTCTTGTGTTTCCATTAATGATCTTGCTTCCACGTTCTCTTGGCAAATTAGGACACTATAGATGTATTCCTATTGCTTGACTAACTCCATTTTTTCTTATCTTTTTGAAACTTTTGAAGTGAAATTTTATGAATATCTGATTTTTGCTTCCTATGAGAGAACCATCAGCTTTCTGCTCAGCCCTAAGTACCTAAGTCTATCTGTGCAAGTCTGTGTCCTTCAGCTATTTGCACTGAGTGGCTGTGTATTGTGAGAGATGCTTATAGAGCAGGAGGGTGCTTTTTTCCTCCATTTGTTCACTCCATTGTTTGCTTGCTGAGTTGTTTCAGACACTTCAACAGTGAGTCAGTGTCTTCTAAAGAGCAGAAGGGCTCCTTGTAATTTTTTTTTTTAAATAGAATGGGAAGTTGTCTATAACACATGCTCACTGCTACTGTGTTAAAAGGTCTATAAAAGCAGGCATCCTGAACCATTTTGTAAAGTGGTTGTGCAGAAGCTTTGAAGTGTTAGAGAAGCTTTGAAGTGCTACAGTGTTCAGTCAAAACAACAGTATATTCTTCTGCTAAAAAGACTTAGAATATCTTCCTTTTTCAATCTGTTCAAAGTTGAGAAGTAGAAAATAGACATTCTTTAAAATACTTGTGTTGGCTTTGTCCAAGCTGTACAGCAGAGATATTTCAGGGACTAAGACCAGTACTGACATAATGAATTAAACACAGGAGATCATCCTTTGCGTGGACAGTAATCAAGATTCACCTATTTAGAAAGCTAAAGCTTCTTTAACAGCCTCAATTATCTAACTCATAGAAAACCAGTAAAACATACATCATTATCTGATGGTGAAAAACATTAGCTTGGTTTAGGTAGATCTGAATTTTATAGCAAAATCACAGGCACCATCATTTCTAAAGTTTCAACAGAATGGTAATTAATGAATTTGATATTCAAAATAAAAAGTCAACCAAGTCCAATGAAACTGAAGAGCATTGTGTGTCTGTGAGGAAAAAAATAATAATAATAAAAAATAATGTTATCATAAAGATTCAACCAGGAAGAACAAAACGTGGGAGAGAGGAGTGTGTTGGAATTAATACATTCATAGTCTACCTTGCAGCCATGAAACCAAAATTGTTTTGACAATGTATTCTACACAAATATTTGTTTATTCAAACTATCTAAAATTGTCACAATAGCATATTGAAATCACCAGAGTGAGAAAAATTACAAAGAACTGATGAATTTAATTATCTTACAGATATTATTTGGAAGAAAAAAGGCAGGCTTTCCACATGGAAGCTAATGGTTCTGGCTAATAACAGGGATAATGGGATTGAAAACCTACTGATATAGCCATTGCCAACACATACTTGCTGCACAGCTCAGACTCTCTCTGATACAATAGGTGCCAGTGTGTGTTGATAAAAAGATTAACCGTATTTATATATAATTAATTGTTTGTGGAAAATACCACCTAGCACCAGGTCTGACAGAATGAGAGAGGTGAGTCTGCCATCGTTCCATATCCCCAGGTTCACCAGCAGCAAGGCTGAAGATGTGTTCCTGGCAGACACATGCACAGGGATACAGCATGCATAAATGAGCATGTACACCTCTATAATTAACAGTCCACAGAGGCCACGGGCAGGTACACAAGACACTCATGCAAACCCAGAAAGCCCAGATGTACTCATCCTCCTCCCCATTTTGGCTAAGCAGGTTGGCACTCCATTAGTGAGAATATATATGTGAGTACACACAATATATATGTATATATATATTTTATACATATGTATGCTGCTCTGTTCTTGTCCATCCACACATGAGCTGGATAGGATTCCTCAAGTCCCATAACCAGCTCATAGGTGATTCTATACATCAATTTTATAGCCCAAAGCCTCATGAGAATACTACAGTCTGCTAAGTGGCGTGGAAAAACAGTGGCTTGATACACAGCAAATAGTTTTTAAATTCTTGAAATTATTGCTGAAGACAAATTATATAATGCTTTCTGAAAACAACCAAATTAGTTCAAACCAATTGTTCAGATATTTTTAAAATCTTCCTTTTACTCTTTTTTGAATGCTGAATAATAACACACATCAGAGTGTAAATTTAAAACAAATTTCCCTGAACAGTCTTTCTGTCTGCATCCATGTTCCCATTATCTTGATCTGTGTTCATTACAGTTTCATACAAACTTTACTTGCAATGCTGTTGCAGCAGGTCAATGCCTTGTGACAGCCTCTGTTCCACAGCTGCAGTTTCTTATTGATGAAAATATAAACTGTTGACAATACACAAACACCATTTTTTTAAGCTGAAGAACAATAAATTTCAAATTTGCCTAAAACCTTCAAATGCAGATTGTGTGTTTCATAGGCAGGCACATTGGCTGAATTGCTTTGAGGGGAAAAGGCTTGCAGTTGGAGATGGATCACTTTTATGGTGTTTGCTTGCTCTCATCTGGGAGATAGAAGGACCTGGGATGTACATTTCAGATATTGCAACTCTGTAGGCTGGCACAATAGGTAAGATGAAAATCTGAATCCAGAATTCTACTCTCAGTCCTTCTTCATCATTTCTTGACCAAAGGAAAAAAGTGCTGTAGAGCTGTGTGGCTCTCTAATCGTCTTCTCATAACATCTGTGCAACATCAGGATGATGGACTGAGCACTCAGCAAGTCTAGACTGAAGAAAGAACTAAAGTGACTGGTGCTCTCTCCCTTCTCCTCAGATGTTTGCTGACAGAATATGTGGGTTCTGAAATTCTGTGACACACTTTCAGCCAATCAACCAGCCAAACCTTTCCACTTTAATCTCTGTTCAGGTCCTACCTCTTTATTTATTTTCCTGGCACAGTTCAGGCAAGTCATCATCTAGCTCTTGATTTCAAAACCTGAACTTCTTCTTCCTGAAATAATCACAATACTAACATGCTGTGAGAAGTTACATGCTATGAAAATCAGAATGAAAAGGATCAATCATATGGACAAGTCCCTTTGTGCAGGAAATGTGCATGGAACAGATCTTCCAGTCTCTGGGTTTTGATCAGGGATTGAATATGTGCAGGCAAGCTTTTCAACACTGCATTTCTGTCTATTTGATAGAAGCCAGACCATTTTTACTGTAATTCTGTATATAGCCTACAACCAAGAACACGTGGAAGAAAACAATGCAAATTAAGTGCAGTGTATATTTACATTGTCATAAAACTGCATGTGCAATCTTGTTTTCATACAAAGAACTGGGCACGTATTTGCTCTCATAATGTTACTGGGAAGCTACTATAGATGATTTGGAATGCTATGTTCCTATGGAGGAAATTTAGCAATAAAAAATAGAAGTAACCCTGGAACAAATAGAAAACAGGCTTTCCTTACATTCGAGTCCCAAGCGCTAGTGATTATTGGAGATTACAATGCTTTCATGCAAACTTGATTTTTTCTTTACCTGTATGAAGATCATAACTTCCTTTGTGAAAGTACTGTACTGATCAAAAATAATGAATACAAAGTCAAAACCAGACCACCTGCTTAAGGAAGGAAAGAGGAATATTGCTACCTAATGGTTAATCTTTTCGAGATTAATAACAAATTATAGTTAACTTTATTGTTGCATAAAAACACAAGATCACTATCTGTTTTAAGAGAAATGATAGGATAATGAAAACTGAGTGTGAAGCACACAGAAACTCCTACTTTTCTTTCACTACTTCTTGATTATAGTTGCCATGGTTTAATAGACTCTTTACAGCACAAAGTGCAAGGCAGGGGAAAATTTTGGGAAGTTCAACAAATATACAGGATCTATTTTTGTAACTGGTTTTGTCTTTTATTTATTTTATTTTTTTTTTTAACTCTGGGAACTTAAAAGCTATGTCAATAGAGATTTTGAATATAGACAAAAAAGAGGTCAGCACAGGGTAGTTTTTCCACATAGAGTTCTCTGACCAATTGTCAGGAAAATAAAATTTTAAAAATAGAAAGCCAGGTACCTCCCTAATCCTATCCCTATATACAAATTAGTTAAATTAATTTTTCATTTAATTTAATGGTGTAATGCTGAAACTAGAAGATAAAGATAAATTCAATCCCTCTAGGCACCCTCTAAGCAAATGTTTCCAGTGGCTCAGAATTTTTAATTTTGTAAATTTGGACTCTCTCCAAAACAAAGGAACTTTTTGTATTTTTCACAATTGTACATGTCTACCCATTGAAATATAACCTTTTACCATAGGCCAAAATAAATATCCTACCTGTTCATGCCTCAAGTCAAATTGTATTGAGATGATTACAGAGTGCTACAGAAATGAGGCAAAATTGGATATTCAAAGTGCACACATGTGTGCACAGGAACATCAGCATTATAAAATAGTGTGTACTTGCAATTAGAATGCTTCCTGTTAGTGGAGTAGCATCATTGCTCTGCTCTGCTGAGCAGATAAGAGGATTTCCCACTAATCCACCAGTCCCTACCCTACCTCCCTATCCATTCACTTGTTACTATAAAATGCTTTCACCTGAACCTGTTGGGACAATGCACTAGCCAAGAAGCAAAAGAAGTATGTTCTGCAGGATGAAGTCTTTCCATACCTCTCACTGATCTACTATCCCCTCTATCGAAAGTTACCCTGACATTTCCCTCAGATCCCTGTACCTGGCTGGAAAATATCCGGCTTAGAAACCAAGGAAAATGTCTGTAATGCCTAGTGTACAGCTGAATGCTGGGGAGGAAAAATGAACTAGATCATTCTGACAGCATGATAAATGCATTAGGGAGCATATCTTCAAACTCTTCATAGTGATGAAATGCCATAAGGATTCTACTGAAGAAGGTAAAAATATTAAGGGTTTTCTCCCCTTCATCCTTTGATTAAAAATTCATTCAAAAGACTGCATGCACCACATTTTTGGAAGCTCCTGGCTCTCCTCAGGACTTACAATATCAGTACCTTAAGGTAATTTAAAGGAACAAAAATGAGCTGTGCTAATCATCAGAGCTGTTTTATTCAAAACCAGCAGGTATTAATCAGTTGGATTTGCTTAACAGGTGAATCTCATTAACATAGCATGTGGGAACAATTTCATCTACTGATATTTTCTGCATCAGGGATTTAGCTATAAAGGCCATTTTTGCTTTTTAATTATTTATGTAGAGCACGCAGACAATCTGCATGTTGCTGCTGCAGCCTATATTATAAGAGTGTACTTTCTAACGCATTGTGGTTTTTCCTTCTTTTAAAACTCCTGCATTTCAATGTTTGTAAGGAAATAACAGCATCAATAACTTACTTTTAAAAAAGTTGTCATTACGTGTTTCCTGTGTGACTGGTTCTATAAACAGTTGAAATACAGCATATAAGAAAGGGAACAGTATGTTTTTAATGCAGATGGCCTGAGAACTGAACTCGGAGCCTTTCAAATGGGGTGATTCAAGGAAATAAATGGTCACAGTAAATTGAAAGGTCTGCTAATTTAATTATATTATTCTTTATATTTTTAATTCATTATATAAGATAAAATGTAGCTGTGAAGAGAACTGTGAATGTATCCACCTTTTAGCTCTTTTAAAACCTGAACAGTTTTATTTTTTGGCTCATCTTTTGATATAGATTTCATTTAATGTGCATTGACAAAAAGAAGTAGTGGCTTGGTTTTATACTCTTTAGAAAAAGTATAAGTGCTATCTTCTCACTCTTTAAAAATGTGGAGAGAATGAATGGTACCACACAGGCCCTTTGGGAAGACAAACAAAACCACAGAACTATGCAAATGCTTTAGTGGTAGAGATTAAAGCACAATGAATGTTCTACCTGAAGAACTTAATCAAGGGCAAATCAGGCAGGATAAATGTACATCTTATTTTCATAAATCCTTATTGGAAGGAGACACAATTACAAGAAGCTGGGAATGAGAAGTTAAACTTTAAAACCAGATATTTTGGCAGAGCCAACTGCTTCCCCCTTGTTCAAGTGTGTGGCATTTGTAGACATAGGTGTTTATGAACATCTTCTATTCAGACTAGAAGACTTTAGCAACTTAAACTAGATTAAGCTGATTGGTATACAGTGTAAGATAAGGTCATTTTGGAATACTAAAAGTAAAATTTGGGATAAACAAGAAGTTTATTTGGTGACTATGGTTTGTTTCATCTATCAAGGTTAACCTGTGTGACCATATTTACTGTACATAATTTAAAAGAGAAAAGATCTTATTAAATCTTATTAAATTAAACATCACAAGTGTAGTAATTCAAGTCAGGTGAATATTGGTTGCACAAAAACTTTTACACTGGAAATGAAAATAAGAGGGATTTTCTTTTATGGGTAGTTGTTCAAGATAGTACTCAGAACTATTATAAGTCTTTATCTTTGTTCACCTTCTTATTCTACTATAAAACAAAAAGTCTTGCAAGTGAGAGGGACCTCTGGTTCTGTCAAGTTGTAACAGCAACACGTATGAATATAGATGACTATATAAATATTTGAGGAAAGTCTTGAAAGAGTAGATTATCTTTGCAGTGAAAGTAACCAGCATTTTTAGGTCCTGATATGTCTGTGTTAACTCTACCCCACACAAAACCAGCATAATATCTTCTGCAAATTTTTTATATGTAGTTTGTAACATATTTTTTGTACATATAGCATATCCTTCAGAATTTTATATGCAGTGTTTAAAAACATATACCTTCATGCACCATCTATTGCCTGTGATATGAATGCTTCAGATACTATATAGATGTAATATATATGCAATATATATTGGAATCGGCAATATGTATATATCTCTATAATATACATACACACATCAATACCTTGATTGAAACATGTACTTTAGAGTACACGGATATTCCCTAAATTTAAGTGGCTCAAATAGGGTTGTTTCATAAAATTGTAATAACCTTTGAGCAGTAGTACCAGGCTTGGGACTGACAAATTTGATTTGGAGCCAGGAGTCTTTTAGAAATATAATGGGAAATAAATGGTGAGCTGGATAACAGCATCAGTAATTTGTAAAACTGATTTAATTTTGGTCTCATCTGCAGTTGCACTTAGATTTTCTGAAGACTCTATGTGTCCAAACCTTTTGATTAGCTCTATGGGAATAATTTTTAAATATCTGACATAACATACCGGTGTGAAAATGTCCTCTGTTTTCTTTATCTAATAAGTACTTGTTTAAATGCAAAGTAATTAATTTCTGTTGCAACACAAGTCTAATTTCTGGACAAAACCTTGCTTTACTAAATGGACTGCAAGGTGCCCTCCATGTGAATGTTTTGGTTTTTGGGTTTTTTTTTTTTTTTAATTATTAGAGACATATATTTAATACCAAATAATTAAAACAGAAATGATATGAAGAAGGGTGGGATTTTGTATGCATTTTTACATATTTTGTGCCTAATCCTGTGCTATAAAGATTTCTGTCATACAAGAGAAATTATTCCACTTTAGGCAAAGGTATTTTCATTTTGAGTTCCCTCCTGAATGTCACATTCAGAACACTTTTCCAAACTTCTTTATTCTGAGTCATATTATTTTGAATATTTGTGTAAATCTTTGAAGTTACCATGTCAGTATCTAAAGCTCCCTTTAAGTCTCCCTTTCAGTCTTGTTGTTGTTGGACAGTGCTGTGATTACTTAGGACCTGTGGCATTAGTTGCTTATAAAATATTTTTTCTCAAACATCTTATCTGAGATGGTGCCTTTTGCATTAAATGTTCCTGGGGAAAGATTCACCAAAAATTATTTTGGTTGTTTTGTTGAGTTTTTTTCCTGAAAACTGGATAATTTAAGGAAACAATTTTCACTTTCCAGGCACTGTGAAGCTGCAAGAGATTTACATTTTGGGCCTAGGATTTGAAAAAAACCTAGAATTCATCTTATGGGCTTACTGTTTAAAATATGAGTTCTAAGACTGAAAGAAATGTTGTATTGTGTGGACCAAGCAGACTGAGAAGAAAACTTGCAAAACTCCAACCAGTGTTAAATATATTTTACACCAGCATAATATGCTGGGAAATGCCTTCTGTACATAATCTGTTTTCTTCAGTTTGCAGCCTGTTTGCCTAGTTGTGCATGTGGATATTTTGTAAGCTTACAGCTGTGCATATAAAATAATTTCTTAGCCTTTTATAAAGAAGTCCTCAGAAATACAAATCCTTTACAAGACTTTTAACCTAATCTCCTATGACTATGCCCTTAAAGATATTTTGACAGCTGAGATGGAATAATACCTAATAGAATATACGAAAAGACCTGTACCTTCTCT
>VWZN01004529.1:68080-79289 GCA_013396955.1 Regulus satrapa | reverse complement strand
AGAGAGAGAGAGAAAAATCAGTAAAGTTGCTATTAACTGAGCACTATCTTTTTCATGTACAGGACTGCTGTGGTCATGGAATTAAGTTTGCATCTTAATACTTATGCAGAAAGGAATGAGCTCAAGACAGTACTCCTTCTGAGTAGTTAATTTAAAAACTAGTTTCTCTGACATACTATTGCGAGGAAGAATATATGTGTATCATAACTGTACAGATATGGATAAATATGTGGATCAAGCTTCTTTTGTACTTGACTGACATACTTGCCACTGATTTCTTGACATAACTACGTGTGGAACAAGGGGAATATTATCTAGACAACTACAATTACTACAGTGGACTGTTTACCGGCAGCTGACAATTTTGTATTTAAATTCATGAGGAATGAAATTGATAAGGTTTGTGTGAAATCACAGAATCTATTATATTTTAAAAACGTATTTGTTGCCATAGTATTTTTGAGTATGCAGAGATATTTATTCTTTGTTAACTAATAGAAAACACAAACATTTGACAAAATCATGATGGGTGTTTTCAAAGTTTTTTAATAAAGATACTCTGCTTTCTAAACAGCTAAGGATAAAATGTATTAAGTGAAAACGTCCTTGGGAATAAAATGAATTACAATTCGTTTTCAGTTGCAATTCATCTTCTTTTAAACTAATATGAATTATGGAACTTGCTAACTCCTTTTAATTATATTCCTTAAGTAAGACTTTCTTAACTGTATGTGTAACATCTATTGTGATCACAATATGTATTGACTTAACTAGATAAGAAAAATTTATCGATATTAATTGTTTTGGTATGGTTTTACATCCATTTTGATTAATGTGCTACCAAAACCCCTACGAATGTATGTATCAAAGGACCAGGTGTGCTAGGGCCCTCAGCAACCTGTTCTAGTCAAAAAGTCAAAAGTATCCCTGCCCAAGGCTGGGATATTGGAAATTATCTTTAGGGTCACTCCAATCCAAACAATTATATGACTCTGTGGTTCTATTTATATTAGCTTGTCCCCATTTAGCTATAAGAAGTAATTGTCCCCAACTTCATATAAGGTCACAGAGTACTAAAGCACATTCAACTCCATTTTGAAAAAGACAAAATAACTCAAGTCTTTTACCTGTGGATATGAATGTATTTTAAAATACAATTCTGTTAGAAAATTGAAACACCTCACCTTAAAATGTAGTTCACTATAAAGCCCTATATCTTCTGCAAAATTTATTATAAAACAAAGTCCTTGAGGATATTTATTGGATTTTAAAAACTTAGTGCAAGTAAGGATTCAGTCTCTTCTCCATCTGTTCTCAAGACATAAGACTTAGGCTAACTCTCATCTAATCCCATTTTCATGGAGCTTCATATACTAAATGAATTTTTTTTCTTTGATATAAAAAAGGTAAATGTTGACATTTTAAAGTTTATTGCTAGTCATGTCTGAATTCTGAACTTGAGCTCCAGAAATAGAAGCTATTAAAATTATACTAATTTATACTAAAAGAACATGAGGTGATATATTACCCCCATGGTTTCCTAATTGCATAACCATGACTCTAGGCTTCAGACTCTATTCTTCAGGCAGCTGTGGTACCAAAAGTGTCTTTGACAGTACAGAAAGTGACAGCAGGCTGGAGACCATGAAATGTCTAATACTTTTTCTGACAGTGGGATACAAGGATTTCCAGATCTTGGAGAGGGTTCTGCTTTGTTTTTTTCCCCTGCATTTGCTTGAAGAAAATGGAAACTTTTGGCCAGCGTAATTTTTATCAGCATATACACTATATCCACTAATATGTTAAGGAAATATATTGTTTAGATGGGAAAAAAATATGTAAAAAGAAATCTCCACCTGCTCACTCTCTCTCAGAGTGAAGCCTTTCTTCTGAGTTTGATCACCCTCTAAGTTTATCCAACTTCCTGGCTAAATGGCATTATTTTTGACTATATTACTTTTAGGAAAACAGTCAGTGCTGGCACCATGAGCAGAGAGCTTGAAGGTAGCCCTAACATTGATTAAGACTACAAACAGTGGGACATTTGCAGCTGAGGTCTCTCTGAATGACCATATGGATTTCATGGAGCTTGGCAGGGAACAAGCTTGCCCTGTTTGGCACAGCTGCAACAACTCACTGTAGATGTAACCAGGGATAGCTGGAAGCAGTCCTGCCAATATCATCACAAAATCACACAGTCACACTTAGAAAAGACCTCCAAGATCACTGAGTCCAACCCAGCTCTAACACCTCATCTAAACCTCAGTTGCCTCTAATGGGCCAATCCCTATCTTATAAAATTAAACTTTTTTGTCCTTTCATCGATTCCATAAAAACTTTAACAATTAATCATCCAATTCTGTCTTTACTCAGCTTCTAATGTACAATGGGTAATTGAGGGCTGAATGACTAATTTTATCTCATTTCTTAAGAAAGCTTAATTCTCCTGGGCTTGCAACAAAGAATAAATAATTCTGCTATAGTAATCTTTTGTTTAAATATTCTAATACTGCTTCTAGAGGCAATTAAGACTTTTTTCTCCCTTTCCCCACTGAAAATCCTCACTTGCTTTTTGACTTCCCCACACAACCTTCTCATAAAAATTAGCCTACTAATAAATTATATACTTGGGAAAATAGGATTTATGTTAACTTGACTTCCATCACTCTTCTCTATAAACTTATGACAGTCAGGAAAATTTCCTGTCTTTTCTGCACTCTGACAGATAGAGAAAGAAAGTCAGGTAAGCTGTATTTATATAACTAAAATATGGGACTTGTTAAATGAGAGGATTACGAATTTTACCTTCGTAATATATTTTCTTGAACATACTAAACAATATTAAAAATAATAATCATATTTGCTCATATGTAAAAGTCTAAAAGTTAATCAAATAATATTTAGCATGAGCCTGATGGCTTTTTGGAGTATGACTATAATACATGTCAGGGTACTCAAACCACGACAGTACCTTCAGCAGAACTTGTCTTACTACAAAAGAATTAAAATAACAGAAATAATAAAATACACTGAAGACAAGCAAATACAAAACATTCTAGTTTTTGATACTATTAAAATGTGCCTTGACATTTAGAAAAAGCATGTAGAAATAGCTTAGCCTACCATCTTCCCTTTTTTAAACAGCAGGTGTTGCAGAGAGAAGAGCTGCAAAATATAGGTCTTATTAGAACAGTAAAAGCATGAGTAATACTTTGAAGAAGCTCACTTTTAAAGTACTTATGAAAAGAAATCTCAAGGTGAAACAGAACAGGAATAAAAGATTTTTTTTCCAACCATGTTGTTCTTTTTTGTGTGATTCCTGTGAGGGTGGTAAGGCACCAGAAGAGGTCACCCAAGGAAGCTGTGGATGCCTTGTCCCTGGCAGGGTACAAGGCTTTGAACAACCTGGTCTAGTGGAAGTCCCGTCCATGGCAGGGGCTTGGAAGTAGATGCTCTTGAAGGTCCTTTCCAACCCAAACCATTCTATATTTCTTCTTGCAACTTTATTCCCAGTTTTACTGACTTCTGAATTGCAAGAAATTTCCGGTTTTTCCATCCCAAAGAAGTTTTTCTGTCCATCTGCTTCTTTGTGTACAGGAAGACTTATTCCCAAGAGAGCAAGTGGAAGAGGAAGAAAAGAGGAAGAAAATAATTCTCTGATGCTTTATGGATAGTGTTCCTTGTCATTTACCACAAGGTTAAACTGAAATATTTCCTGGATATTTTGTTTTAAATGATTACAGAAATTTTTTTTTTCCTTACTTATTTATTAATTTTTAAGGTTGATTATTAACATATTAAGAATTTTTTAAAAATTATAATATGAGATTACTGGTATAATTAGTTTCTGTCTACCTCTTCTATTTCTGCCAGAATTTGACTATTCTCTGTGGAGTGTTGCCAAAGCGGATGATGATATCAATTGGAGTGACTAAATATATCTAGTGCTGTAAAATACCTTGACAGTCTTTCTCTTCTTCTATTAGTTTTACTTCCATAAACCCTTGCAGGAGAAAACAAGGACACCTGGAAACATCCTTGACGAGAGATTTTTTTTTTTTTCCACAGTGTGAAATTTAGATTTAGTTTTGAAAAGGGATATGGCTGAATAAATAGAAAAACCTTAGTTGTCATTGATCCTACCATAAACCTAAAAATGTAGGCATTTTGTTCTCAAGCTCATTGAAAATCCAACCACATTAACCACTGTACTGTACTTTTTATCTACTAATTTCTCCCTTTGGGTGACACACAGAAAAGACAATTATAAATCATAGCTATACATTTCAGAGTCTCAAAATTATACTCGCCTTAGAATTCTCTTTATTGCTTATCTATCCAAGCATGATGAATCTCCAAGACAAAAGTTTAAACACAGCTTTGGTTTCAGATAATCTGAAAATAAATGATTCTGCAAATAATTAGGTGTTTGGAAGCCACTGGCAAAGTAATCATGCCCTGTTGTAAAATAAAATAAGATGCATAGATCATACTACACTGGAGTGTTTAGAAAGGAAGATTGCTCCCTATTTTAGTAAAAAATGTGGTAAAGGACATTTTTCAGTCTGTAAGCTTTTTGAGAGAAAACCCAAGCAACATCTCATTTACAATCACTTTCCATGACAAGTTCTTGGATTCCCTCTCTGCCAGCATGCCAATTAATAGAGCCCTTTAAAGCATACTGCATATTAATAGAAAATAAATTACTGATTCTTTATATTCTTTAATAAAAAAAAAATCATGCAAAATTTTTAACTTTGACCTCTTTGTGCATTGCATATTTTCATATCGCATGCTCTGAAATGCTGAAAACCCCAAGTCATTTATCTGTATGCTTGCTTATTAGATAAAATATGTCTAGTGTTTTTAAGTTGATTATATATTCTACATAAGATTATCTGTTTGAATTAATGACTAACTCTAAAGTAAACTTTTAAACACACTGAACTGGCTAGATTTCCTTCCTGGAGGTTATTTAAAATGGATGTAATTCTGCAAATCTTTCTCTGTGAAGTATAACCATTTTAGGGAGAAACGCTTCTCTTGATCATTACATAATCCACCATTGAAATCCTAATGATTCCTTTTCTAGTATGTTAAAATATGTTGGACTAAAGAATCTAAGAATTGTACTTTCAACAAAGGTACCCTTTCCACTTGGGTTTTCATTTCCCATTATTCATGTTGATCAATTATTATAAGAATGAATAGGTGAATTTAAAGGCCTGCACTGAAATTGTTCCCCCCCTTAGTCTACTCATACAGGAAAAAGCAGGAATAGGGAAGGGGATTATTATAACCATCAAGTTAGCAGTTTCTAGTCTGGCCATTTCTGATTGTAATCAAGCTCTTTATGCTGACAGGAAAAAAAAGAAACCCAAAACTGGATACTTTCAAATAAATTGTGATTTTATTATTTTTTTTACACACAATTTATTTATATGAAAGACAAATTTACAATTTTATGTTAATAAAGTTACATATTTTAGCCCTTTACTAAACTGGGTATTTTACTGACCTACCACAAGTCACTGTCCAAATCTAACAGATCATTTTAAGGGTTCCATAGAGATCACATAGGCAAAATGGTTTTGTTGCTTCAGAAATGCTCTTGTCAAGAAATAGGCTTAAATGGGAAGTAGGAAGAGATTAATGAGGACATGAGCTCATATTGTTTGACAAAGCTTGATCACCATTTAATCATCTGACAAATACAACATCACTGTCCAGATAGTAGCTTTCCTAGTTCTTTCAGGTCAGCTTTCCCCTGTAAAGCCAAAGCATTAGTAAATAGCATCCCTCACTTTCTTCATCCATTGAACAGATAACATTTAATATCGAAGTTGTCAGCTTTCAGGGTCAGCCAACTCTGTGGTTTTTGTAACACATTGCTCAAGAACGGATGATAGCATCAGATACTGTATTTGTAGACTTTTAATATTGTTTTAAATATGATACCTGACAGTCATTTATTTGGGTTACTCTGCAGCCTTGTCACTAAATTGCAAGATCTGTCAGTCATGTATAGAAATAAACATTAACTCTTCCTAACTGATGCAAGTAAAATGCAGACAAAAGAGGAAGAAAAATACAATACTAGCATGAAAATAAATAACTTAGAGTTTCAATTATTTTTTTGCCTTTAAGCATGTTCTCCCCAACTCAGGACAAACTAGAAGCTCAGACTATGAGGCAATGTAGTCAATACAGCCATTTGCTTAGTCACAGGTCATACAGGTGAAAGTCATGAAAGTAAACATGCAGTTATCCTAATCAATCACAGTAAATAATAAATCCTTGAGTAAAAAATTCTGTCTATTCATTAAGTATGTGATCTTCAAGTTCTATTTCTTTAGTGACAAAGACATCTTAGACTGTGACTGGAAGAAATGTCAGGTTAAAACCCTGATTGTCATGTACATAATGTAAGTCAATGCAATGCCAGCGTAAAACAGAATGTGGTAGAATTTCTAGGAGTTAAAATTTTAAAAAAACCAATACATATGCATTCATAATTTTAAATTAAATTCCTTTCACCCTGTCTTTCCTAATGCCAGCAGTAATTAGATTGTTTTCCTTGTACCTCAGATGCCAGATAATGTTTGATTACCTGTGAGTTAAATGAAGTGTGAACAAAAAGAGGTGGTTTTTGGGGAAAAGAGGTGGCCATATTCCCTATAATGGAAGAAAGCAACAGAAACCTCCAAGAACTGCCTTGACATGAATATTTCATAGAAATTGCTTGTTTGGCAGGAACTCTTTATTCTTAGATTTCATCTTAAATCCCCATTCATCTGTTTATAGGAATTACGTGCATACTAAGTGAAAACCACCTCTGTGGTATAATAAAAAAAGAGTCTGGTAAGATCAGTACAGAGAGAAATGACAGTCATGTACATTTAAAGGGTTCTGAAGTGTCTGGAAAAAAATATATCTCACTTCTTATAGAATAGTGTGAATGCCCACATTATCAAACCCCATGTTTTTCTCCTTTAGGAAGGATTTCCTCATAACGCTTTTTCTCTGCCACTTCTCCAAGGGAGGTAATCTATATTTTGACTTTTTGTCCAGATTTCTGCATCATATAAAATGAGGTCATAAATTGTTCTGTGCCATCAATTTAATGTTTATTCTACTTCTGTGGGAGACTGTCATTTTGCTCTCTACAGTAAGTTACTTACCAGTATAGCAGCTGTAATAAAAATAAGATGGTTTTATTATATCTTTTTGTTCTATTCATATCATATGCTGTCATTCACCTTCATGTTGCTTCCAGAAGCAAACTATTTCACAGAAATGTTCAGCTTCACCATTTGTCAGAGCTTAAGGTCTCATTAAAGAAAACTCAAACTAAAACTTGGAGATGACTTCTAGTGAATAGAAATGTAGGTATCTTCTGGGTCATATGTTGGTTTTCAGTAGAAATACATAATTTGTTTATTTTATTTTAGGGCTTTTTCCTTTTTTTCTTTCAATTGTCTACTGAAAAATAGCTTACAACATTATATGTGACACTGCCTTTCAAGAAAATTATTTTCTTTTGTCATTCTATTCTCATTCTACATTATTATTGTCTCTTTTTGGCATTACTTTTGCATAATTCAACAGTACAGTCTGCAGTGGGTAAGCTATATTTCAAGAAAAGAGTATACAAATCCTTCTGCTCAGGGATGTTTTACAAGAATTAGACTGCAGGCTGTATTCTATAAATTAATATCAGGGAATACAGAGCAATGAGTAACACTGATCATAAAGTACATTTAAATTAGACTTCCCTACTCTGAGTCAGATCCTCATGCAGTCAATGTTGTCCACACTGGACAATTGGACAGTTTATGTGACAGAACTTCTACATGTGTGTAGTTTTCCCAAGGTTCTGAGGCTGAAACTTCCACAAAGCCATCAGCTGTTTGGTCCAACAATGTCACAAAAGTTTGTACATGTTGGCCTGCAGAATAGCTATGCTGCTGATGCTGCCCATTTGAGAGATGCACTGAAGGGTACTGGTAATATTTCAATATGTGCCAAGACCTTTTTCCTTTGACAAAAACTGGGTAACATCTTGTGGTACACCTACTACTGAAGAGGTAATAAGAAAGGACACCTAACAGCAATTTGGGTTTCTTATGATAGTGATCTTCTTTGGAAAGGAATAAGTATGTACCTCCCTGGAAGAGAGCCAGAGGGAACACAGAAATTAAATAATGTTCTTGTGAATTTTTTATCTGTCCTAAGCTATCCTTTCAATAGTATTTGCTTAGGCTAAGAACAAACCACACGGATTTGGAAGATGATTCCTCAAGGATGTAATCAAGGTGAAACTCAATCCTCCTGTGTCTGAGGAAACAGCAGAATTCCATCAAGCTGCATCAAGGGCACACTGCTCTGGAGAACAAGGTCACCCAGCAGCTGAGGATGACACTGAGGCAAACAAGGATGGAGATATGACTGCCAAACTCTGAGGGGACTGTCCCCACAGTCCCCTCACCTGCTCATGGTGAGCAGAGCAGGAGTGGTGTGAGCAGGAGTTGAGAACACCACACAGGTCTGTAGCAGAGAGGTGCCAGAACTGCTATGGCACAGCTGGGCCAGGACAAGTGACAAGAAGTATGAAGCAAGGCAGGGCAGATCTCACTTCTCGTGGCTCATTCTGCACAGCTTTTCCACACAGCTGTCTGACCTGAGGTCACACAGCTGCCCCAAAATCTAGACTTAAGCCTAGGCAGCAAACCCCTGAAGGTTTGAAGGAAGAAGAAATTATGATCATGGCTTAAAGATATTTGATTTTCAAAAGTTAGAACAGGATTTAATTTCAGTCGTGTTCATAGATACTGAAAATATAACTAAAACAAATATATCCTGTCCATCAGTTTTTATAAAACTGTATAACCCCAAGCAACCTGAAAGTTCCTGCAATTTTAGTTAGTTTGTAGTGCTTATTATCAAGAGATGGTAATTTACAGTGTTAGGGGGAAGATGTGCAGCTCTGTTGTGTAAATAATAAAGGGAGAACATTTCTGTAAAGTCAGGTCTGCAAGTCAAAACTGAAAATTCTTACACAAATTTCTAAGTTACTAATTACTTATCTTCTCTGAGGATATCACCTTTTCAATTTTTGTCATTAGGAGACAAAGATACATTGGTTTTGCATAATTTTCGTGCTTCACGTTTATAGGTACAACACAATCAAGATACTTGTTAAAGCTGCTGAAAACTTTGTGATCAAACTCAGGTTCAGAGGGGGATATTTGGCACAGTTTGTATGAAATACAAATTTAGATAGGATTCAGTGGCTCAAGGAAATAAGATGATCTCTTCAGGGCTGCATACCATTTTAATGTGTGACACCATTTTTTTCCGCTCTAAGAAAGATGAGAACTTCTATATATTCTCTTTGCAAATCAAAAGATATATTTAAAATGTAAAAAAAAATGTGTTGTGTTGAGGCAAATTTTGCCAGAGCTATTCTAAAAGACCATTTAAATCCAAGTAATCTACATACCTGTATAAAAGGAACAGCTGATATCATTGAATATGTTTTTCAACTCATCTGCTTCAACGGATGAAACTGATTCCAGCCAGCTTCAGCCATGGACTTAGCTATGCACCACATGCAAATTCCCAAACAGAGGATTCAAGAACATTCATACAATATAAACCTGTTTTTCACAGTCCAGTGCATTTACTGCTGAATAACAGATGTTAAAAGGAAATTTAGGCACTGAGGGCCAAGGCTGGATTATCAACTCCCAAAACTGGCCTGTGCAACCGTGTTCCTGCCAAGTCAGTGAATGTATGATATGCATCTGGCTTGTATTCAAGTCTTACTGTGTGAAAGCTAACAATCTGTGTCAATCAAAAGACTGATGGATTGCAAAATGGTGTGCAATTTTAATGTGATGAGAAGTTGGAGATGAATTTTTATGTCTGAAGTATACACTTACTCTTTTAAGGCAACCTAACACCCAAGATGAGAGGATTAGAAAGAAAAATAGGAATGTGTAAAGGTATACTAAGGTAATTGGTGAGTCTATACTTCTATTAGTTTCTTTATAAGCAATAATTAAATGTGGTAAATGTAAAATTACATTCATTCTCAGACTGGAAGGAAAGGCTGTCACAAAAGATACAGCCACTACTACTAGGCTTCCCATCATCAAAATTTTAATAGTAAGCACAGAGTCTTGTTAAGACACTGTTGCAATTATTGATAAAGTTTGTCACTTCAGGTGGTAAATTCTTTTACCTGTATTCAGTGATCACTTTTGTTGTACCTTTGTTTTATAACAACAGTAGAAAGAAATTTGCCTCTGCTGACACACTTTTCTCCTACCACTTTTCTTCTTGCTGTTCTTCAGATTCCTCCTCTAGGATTTATTGACCAGAGATCCTGGTTGGGAATATGCTTTCCAGGCTGGTTAGGCCTAAAGGCTTAACTATGAATCTTTGGATCTTTTCACTCAATTTTTATAGAATAAAAAGTGCTAACAGGTGACCATGCATCTTGTAGATTTTTCAGGGGGGAGGTGTGGATGGAGGCAGATGGTTATGTTCTGGAAGGTGTAGAGAAATGAAAGAATCCATGAGGTAATTTTCTATCCCAGTTCTTTTGCAATTATTGTAATGAGAAAGAAGTCCAAATTGCTTTAGGTATTTCAAATGCTTCCTTACAAAAGAAAGTTCATTGATAATTATGCAAGCAGTAATCCCACTCAAAATATTTGATAAGCTGTTTAACAGCAGTTTGGGAAAGACAGAATGTATTCCTGGCTTGGCTTTTCCTTTCTGCTCGTTCAGTAGCAAATCAGCCAAATAATCATAACTCTGTTAATTCACACATTCAAATACTCAGGGTAAGAGTATGTAGGCAAAAAAAACTTTTTACAACAGCTCCAGCATAACTTAACTATACTGATCTAAGCAGCATGGTGTTTGCATTTTTCAAATGCATATTTTAGTACAAGCAACAAGTAATTAAAGTCATTGATTACACCATGATGTTAATCAATGCTATGATGTAATCAGTCAACTGTGATCTGTTGGAGTGATTTTTAAAAAGTAATTGATGCTCTGTATNCTAAGGGTGTGAATTACACCTGATTGATGTTATGGCCTCAGAAAGGACAATAAGTGTGATACCTTAATCCCAATCTCCTGTATGTTAAAGCTAAAATCCAGTCAATTTTATATTATTTTCTGGCTAGTTATG